>OZ005742.1:97481029-97526563 GCA_963930735.1 Dioctria linearis
AGAAGTGGGTCTACGAGAGTGTCGAAAATAGTCAAAAAGAAATATATAAATATACAGACAGACAAATTCGTGTACGAGTTAAAGGGACGGGCTGGCTTCAAAAAGGGAGTAAAATGGCCTAAGTCTCAATTTTCAATCGAGCATTTTATCTTACTACCCTAATTCCAAAAATTGCCTAAATTTCTTCAGGTTAATAACAAAAAACACCCTTATGTTTCCAAATCAACACTGTGCTAAGCGTCACAAAAGTAAGCGTATGGCACTGAAACCTAGTCCATTCGACGATTAACAATCATACGCTTCTAACGGTACATATCTTACAGTTAAAACACGAAAACCGTCAAAACCCGATTTTACTAGGAAATTCTAGTTCTAACAAAGCGCTCTCGGTAATTCTAGTTTTAACTAATATAACACAGTTAAAACTAGAATTAACGAGACGATTTGTTAGAACTAGTATTAACTAATGAATATTTAGTTAATTCTGGTTGTAGCTGAATTTTCGCGTAGCTCTTAGTTAAATCTAGAACTGACTGGTTGCTATTAGTAAATTTGCGTTACAATTGAATTCTTTCGCCATTAAACCTTGATGTTTATTAAGGATGTGGCTATTTATACATACAGTATGAATACGCATTAGGGAAAGGGATGGGGAGGGGGTGTCGGGGGGCGTACAGATCAGTGGCACACACGCCCGCCCGTACACGTAACCAGACAAACACACATCCGATCGCGCATACACACACACACACATCGGCGCGCGCGGATGGAGGGAGTAACTTCGAAAAAACACTTTTTTACCAAACTTGGTATTTACATACTTCTTGCTTGCGCGCTTCTTTCCGCCTATCCACTTTATCGAGAGGCGTAAGCTCTCGGAGGGGCGAGGCGGCAAAGTTTTAACTTCAGATGCTTATAGTTCATAAAGAAAGTGGCGTAGCTCGAAGTTTGAGGTCTTAAGAAGAAGAAGAAGAAGTTCCTATCTGTCATTGCAAGTTTCTGTTTTCATGCTTGTTTTTTTGTTAATTTAGTGATTTTATCGTTCATTATTTGATGTTCGTGAGTGATATTGTAATTTAGCCATTACTGTGCCATAGTGCTGTTTGTTATCATCTGCTTGTTTTGCACTCGGCTTGGTTTTTAATGCTAATTTGTGACTGCAGCTGCACTGCCCTTTTTGTATGCCGGTTGAGGCTCATCGCTCATCTGCTCATCTGTTTTGTTTAATGTATTTTTTTTCTTTTTTGTGAATTGGGAACTTCTTCTTAATCGCTGGTATTTCTTTTTAATTTATTTTTTATCTATTATACATATATTCATTTTTCATTTGTTATTGTATTCGATTTTATTTCCGCCCTCTATTTGTGAATATTCTCGCTTTGCGGAGATAATTGTGCATTTTCGTTATTACCTTCGCGGGCTTAAACCATTCAACGGGCAGATACATTGCGCCTCAAAATTTTTGTTTATTTTTTTGTTTATTTCTTTTTTTGTTTTTTTCTGTACATCTTCAATTTTTTTTATTTCAATCGCCATCACTGAGAATGGCAACTTGTAAAGTCTGCTCTTTAGAGAAATCAGAGGGCGTGGTGGCTTGTGACGGTATATGTGGTAAATCTTTCCACGCTTCTTACTTGAAGCGGAGCTCCAGAGCTCCTACTCCTGGACTTACAACCTGCAGCGAATGCTCAGATATAAAGCCCTGCCACACATTAATGTTTTTAAAAAGCTTTACCGAACGTCTTGACTCTTTCTCTACCGTTCAGTCTCTCATTGCGGATAAATTTAATAGCTTATCTATGAATTGGACTGGTCTCGAAGTATTTTCCGATGGCATTAATGTTTTAAATGATAAAATTGATAAGCTGTTGAAACTTGTGGATGTATTGAGCAAGAATTCAGACACATTCCTTGAAAAGTCTCATAACCTAGCTTTAAAGGTTCAAAATTTGTCTGACTCACTGGTTGATCTTAATGCAGTATTTGCCAAAGACTCACCATCTGCGTCTCAGAATTCAAACAGCACATTACTTATCCCAGTAATCGACGACGTTCGGCATAGTTTAAAGCGTGTTGAAGGCGAAATCGGGTCTTGGGTATCTACTGTTTCTGAAAACTCGAAACTTATCAGCTCCATGGCGACTGATGTCAAAAAATTATCTCCAGTGGATAAGGAATTGTCGGACTGTCAACCATCACCTCTCCTGCAGCAAGAAGTAGACTCTAACCGTCCGGTACCTTATGCACATAGTAGTAAACCAGCCAAAAAGCAGAGGAACCGCCGAAGACGCCAACATAGCCCCAATGAGGCGATTCTTTCATATCAGGACTCTGTTCAATCCACAGCAAGCGGTGATCTGGCTCTCGTTACATCTGCTTCTGTAGCTGAAGTGAGGGAGAGCTCCACAATATCGAATGATACTTCATCTGTGTCCCCTCCAGGAAATGGCATTGGTGCCTCTTTGAGAACGGTACCAAAACCTTCGAATGTTTTTGTCACCCGTTTCTCTCCAGAAACGATGTGCGAAGACATATTGAAGTATTTGAAGTCCAAGAATATTGCAACAGATGGTATTTCTTGTCGAAAAATTAGTAAATCCTCTAAACCTGTTGCATCTTTTGTTCTAACTGTGTCCGCGGATGAGCAGGACAAGTTATTGGATCCCACTTTTGGGCCCTCTGGCGCTTTTACTAAATTGTTCATACCTTCTGGACACCAACATAGAAGTACAGCTAAAATTAGCAGCGATATCTCAAAAAACTCAAATCGCTTTGCCTTTACTATCAAAACGTAAGGGGGATTCGGACAAAAACTGCAGAAATCTTTAAGTCCTCTGTTGCAAATTGTTTTGATATAGTTGCTTTCACTGAAACTTGGCTGCATCATGGTTTTCGCGATGCTGAAATCTTTGACTCCATAAATATCGTCGACGACAAAGATCAGAATATTTATGACCTACTCATTTTAACATCTAATTTTATCCATTGTAAGATGGAACCTCTTGACGAATTACTACTTATTGGTGATTTTAACCTACCCAATATACAATGGGTACTTAATGATGATGACGATGACTATCTTCCACTTAATAACTTGACAACAAGGGAATCACTTTTCCTTGATACTATTTCATCTCTTGGTCTCAGCCAAATCAGTAATGTTAAGAATGACATGGGTAGGCAGTTAGACCTGGTATTTTCTACTGACGCGGGTAACTTATTAGTTGAACCTAGCCCAGTTATAATGTCTACTCTTGACAAATACCACCCCCCTCTTCAAATTACACATTGTTATGTAACCGAAAACCTCACATATTGTGACGAAGCGCAATACTTTTTCAATTTTAAAAAAGGCTGACTTTTCAGAACTTTCCAGTAGACTTACCTCTATTGACTTCTACACATTTCTGTCTTGCAATAGTGTTGATGAAGACGGTTCTAAGTTCTACATAATTCTTTTCGATTTATTTTCTTCTTGTATTCTCCGCGAGCGTCAACGGTTGAATAAAACATCACCGCCATGGTTCAATAAAGAACTTAAACGCCTTAAAAATAGGAAGAATAAACTATGGAAAGGTTATATGCGGGACAACTTCCTCACATCCTATAATAAGTTCAGAGAACTTTCTTCTGCACTTTATGATGAGTATGTTCAAAGGATGCGTACGAAATTATTTAGTGGCCCACGCATGTTTTTTTAAGTTTATTAATATGAAGAAAAAAACCGACAACTACCCCAATACCATGAGGTACAAGGATTCTGTTAGTGATGATTCGTCTGAAATTTGCGATATGTTTGCTTCATTTTTTGACATGCCTTTGCCTCATCAAATTCTTATCCTATCCGAATGGCAACTTCGGTCATATGAATGATTCCCATAACGTTTCATTCACTATCCCTTCAATTTCAGAAGAGAATATACTGGATCATATTAATGGGCTTCCAAATGACTTCACAACTGGTCCTGATGGGATCCCTCCAGCCTTTTTTAGGTCATGCTGCCTCGCCCTGGTAGCTCCGCTGAGAATTATCTTCCAAAAATCGCTCGATAGTGGTTGTTTCCCGCAACTATGGAAAAACTTCTTTATCATACCTATCCACAAAAAAGGTAGTAAAAATGAAATTTCTAACTATAGACCTATTGCAAAATTATCTTGCATGCCCAAATTATTCGAATCTATCATTTACTCTCAACTATCATCTTCCTGTAAGAATTTGCTCTCTTCAAACCAGCATGGGTTTATTTCGGGCAGGTCTACAACCACTAATTTGTTGAAATTTGTCTCGGATACCATTTGCGGGTTTGCAAAAGGCTATCAGACAGATTGCATTTATACAGACTTTAGTAAGGCGTTCGACAAGTTATCTCACTCTGTGATACTGTTTAAAATGGAAAAATACGGGTTTCCCCCAATATTTCTAAAATAGTCGGAGTCTTATTTAGATAACAGAACATACCAAATCTTATTCCGCCATTCCATCTCTAGAGTATTGAAGGCTTCGTCTGGCGTACCACAAGGGAGTCACTTGGGCCCGTTTTTCTTTATTCTGTCTATTGACGACATTGTCTCTGATGTGAAGTACTGTAAGGTCTTGATTTATGCTGATGATATTAAGCTTTTCGCTCAGATTAAATCTGTTAACGATTGTGAACAGGTACAGGGTGACCTTCAAAAATTTTACAATTGGTGCCAGAGCAATAATTTGGTACTCAATATAAACAAATGTGAGGTTATGACTTTTCACAGGCATCAGAAACCAATCACTTATGATTATGAGTTCTCGGATTCCTCGGTTCGCCGTGTGGACTCTGTCTGTGACTTGGGTGTCAAATGTGACCACAGATTGAATTTTATCTCCCATATAAACTACATGGTTTCAAAGAGTAGTTCTATGCTGGGCTTTATAAAACATTGGTCCCGAGAGTTTTCAAATCCTACCATAACATTGCGTTTATACACTTGCTTTGTGAGACCACTTCTTGAGTATGCTAGCCAGGTCTGGTCTCCATTTTACGGTACACACATCGACCGTATCGAGTCTGTTCAGCGGAACTTCCTACGATTTGCTATCAGGCATCTTCCCTGGAATAATTCTTTAATTCTTCCACCCTACGAGGATCACTTGAAGCTTTTGAATATGCACTTGCGTGAGAACCGTCGCTTGGTTGCCGATGTAACATTTGTGCATCAACTCTTAAACGCGAATATTAATTCTCTATTGTTACGTAACAAAATCTCTTTCCGTGATAGTAGCCACAATTTGAGAAGGCTACCTCTGTTGCATGTTAACTCCTCAAGGTCTAACTTTAGCATGTATGAACCTATTAATCGTATGTGTATTACTGTCAATAATATGGCTGAGAATTTTGTTGTTGACGTCCCTAAGCATGTTTTAAAAAAACGCCTATTTAATATTTAATTTTGTTGTAATTAACTTTTTTAATTTGTCTTGTTCTATGTTGCATGTCATTTTATCCGGTGTTCGGTGTATGTTTAGTGTAACATACTAGTACTAACACCGACTAAATGATGAAACGCATGTATTGTTGAGACGTTTATTTATTAAACGTGTCCATGCAGCGAGCTTGTGTTAAGCTGGTTCTGATAGTCATTAAATGAAAGTTCCCAGCGGGGCTATCATTGATATGAATTTCAAGTCCCTCGGTGGGAAGGCGGCGGAATCTACGGCGGTGTCCGGATCGCGTTTTTTCCCACCATATATATGCAAAAACGGAAACCCTGAAGCTCCCACAAAAAGCAACCGATTTAATTTAACTAAAAACGGTTCTCCTACTTTTACGACTTGCGTCGATTATATACTACGTTTTTCGATCGGGGAGACGGGAGGAAATAACAGCCATTTTTACTCTGGCCGCTTTAGCTAAACTATTTCACCACACTGCATAGGCATGTGGGTAATCAAACTGCATTAAAAAAATACATATATGAAAATGACTTAGATTAATCAAATTTAGTCCCCCTCCCTTTTCAAGCAGTAAACATCTGAATTTTTTTCAGGCCCTTAAAAAAGCCTGTTCTGTTTTATTTGAGTGTGTATATGTATATAAGTCCATCTTCACCCCATAATTCAGCTAAATATTCCAAGATTTAAAAAATTAATTTCGATTATTTTTTTAGTGAAAAAGTTCCTGGAAATTTTCTCTTCATAAATTTTATGCATATTCGAGGTAGGCAACAATGCCTCGATCCAATATAAAATCAACGATGCCTCGACCTGGTGTAGGGAAGGCCTTAAGTTTTTCCTGGAAAATTTAGTGGGCTTAACGTGTGTATGTACTTAGTTTTTGCGTCCGAGAAATAGTTTCTGAGATAATCGAAAAAGCAAAAAATGCGTACTTTTGAAGGAGCAAATGGCCGTCTTTTTAGTGAAAAAGTTGAGTTTTTTTCCGTTCGTGATTGTGAAGAATTGATGCGTCGGGAAAAAACTTCATGAAAAAATTGTTCTCAGCAGTGCACTAATGCCGTTAAAAGAAAGAACTGAAAGAACATCTCGATGATGTTTTCTAACTGGAAAAAAAACCCACTCGATAGTACTCAGTGAAACCTTTCATTTGATATGCGATATGCCAAATGGGAAGGACCCCCTCCGGGGGTACCTACCACGCATCATTGAAGTACTCCCTGTAAAAAAATCTTCCACGAATTGTACCTGGCACGAAGTTGAGAGGAACAGTGGAATCGATTTTCAATCGGACTGAACCCTACCAAGTTATAGGTAATATACCCTGCAAAAATCGAGTACCTAATTTAGAAAAAAAAGTGGGTATGGAGATCGAAGGAGAAGTGAAAACAAAGAATTATAGCGGTTTTAGAAAAAGTTTAGAAAGTATACTGCGCTCCCTGCCGGGAGTGAGCAGTTATTCTAGTATGTTTTCTCATAAAAACCAACACCACTAAAAGATGTGCGATATCGAGGCGAACAAACCCACAAAAAAATGGTAAAAAAATATATATATTTAAATAAAAAACAATGTTTCTTTTAGATGTCGCCGCTGCGGCGACAACAGAGTAGTAGCTTATCTTACTATGTATGTCGCCGTAGCGACGACAATGGAGCTGTATGTTTACCTTACTTTGTGAACGCAGCGGCGACAACGGAGTGCAAAGGATTAATTCATTCATTCATTAAATCAAGAACAAAAAAATTGGGAAATGCTTTTTATTTTAAAAATACTTAAAACTATATTAAATATGGGTCGAAATATGCCGAAGACTGTTCGACAGATGGGATTGGATGGAAATTACATACGGGCTTGCATCTAAGATGTAATAAGAATTGATATGGATTTCTTGTCGATTTTTATATTTGATTTTTAACATAAAAATTAGTTTTGGATTTTTGTTTTTGACTTTTAAAAAAAAAAATCAATTTTTCATTATTATTTCTGATTTGATTTTTAAAATATAAATCTAAAAAAAAAGTTACTTTTTATAATTTCGAATAAAAGTAAAAATTTGAAAAGTGTAGGGAATTTGTGAAGATCCCCCCCCCCCCACCCTATAACTTTTTCTAAGTGATATTTTGGTTTGAAAAATTGAAAATAATTGTTATTTTCAGTTCCTGGATTATATTACACGTGTTCAACACAGTTTTTAGTCTCCATGCTACATATGATGTGTTGAAATATAATCATCTGTGGTATCTATAATCCCGAACATTAATGTATGTAATAATAACAGGTTGTTTCCTTTTCACCGCCGTCATTTTAAATTCCCCAAAAAATTCTTTACATTTTACAATGTTTCACTTATATACACAAAACTAAACCCATTGAAATTGTCTTTACTTCACCTAACCCAGCAAACATTATCTGGGGTTTTGGCATTTGCTAGAAATTCTCAAGGAGCAACAATCGAAAAAAAAAATCTGTTTTGCGAATTTCTCTTGACATATGGCCTTCAGGTTCAGAGAATTTGCAGAGAATTTTTCGTTTTTATGAATCTCTCTCGAAATATTACGAAATGTTTTAAAATAATTATCGGTACAGGATTTTTTCAAATTGAGCATAACAACACAAACGTGCCAACGACATCCTTTTCAAGAATTCGGTTAAAAAAAAGCTATATAGTGAAGCGAGTGCTGAGAACATAAAATTTGCATTTGGTAAATGTGAAATATTTCTCATAATTTACTTGTTTATTTTCAATGAGATATTGAGTAGTTTTCACAAAGCGTAGCTTACTCGTTTATCCAATTCGAAATGGAGTAGCTTTTTCGAATAAATTCCGAAACATATGACCCTTATATACATATAGGACCAGAGGAGACGAATTGATATGGAGTCGTCGTTTCGGTTCGAATTATCATTCCTTTTCCTTCGCTTTCGGCTCAAGATGGAGTCGAGAACGACTTCGATTGAATGAGTCGCCTTCGATTCGATCCTAATCGATATCTAATGCCCTTGAAGAAATTTTGCTTTATTTACATGAACATATATTTATACATAAAAACAGTGCTTTTAAAACAAAACAATTTGGTTAAAAGCAAAAAACAATACTTTGCATGTAAGGTATTTTTTAATCTTATGTAATCAGTTTTCTTGTTCGTCTGCAGAGTAAAACATAAAGAATTCCAAATCCTCGGTGTATAAGTGGTCTTTCTGCTTTTCTATTGGTAATGAAGTAACAGAAAACTTTGGTTTTCCGACGACGAGTAAATATCCCTTTTTATTTCCAGTATCGTAAAATATATCCTAAAAATATTTAAAAAAGCTTTATGCAAGTATATGTGACACCCAAATTTCGTATTCTGCTAATAAATGCTTTCCATCGTAATCGCGAATAAATGCATCCAGTGTTTTTAAAAGGTCTTTATTGATTTAAGTTGGTTGCGATTTAAAGTGTACTGCACCTTTAATGTTCGCTCTCACTTTAAAGTCACACAATTAAAATAAGGCGGAACGTGCACCTAAACCAACCCAGTAAAAAAGCAATTTTAATGCAAGCAAGTTAATTTTTATTCCCAATCTTACAAAGTTAAACGTCAATACACCGATAATTAATTTTTATTCCATGCAGAGTTGAAATGTGATCGGAGATGATCATATTTTAATAAATGAATTAATTAACCTAGTCGATTTAAACCAATCCCTTAAGAAGAAAATATAATACACTCTTGAACATAAGTTATAAGCATATCGTATACGACTACAATTTTAGATCGAAGAAAAATAAGTTATTTATTAAAAATATCTTAAATCCTTTGGAATATACAAAATTTTAAACCGAAGGGTTAAAAATTACAGTTTAATACTGCAAAAATCAACCCATATTTTTTACCGTGTATGTACAGACACATTTTTTTACATACCATTAGTATGTTTGTTTAGAAATAAAGCCTACCTAAGTTGTTTCTTCTATTGTTTTACTTTGACGTTGACGAGAATTTTCTATTTCAAGAGAAGGAAATAAAGTCGGATTTCATTTTTGAATGGAAATAAGGTCGAAAGTTATGAGTTCATAGCCTCGAGTTTATTTGCTTATGAAAGTGTAAATAAAGTTGATTAGATATTACTTCAGGATGTAGTGGCATGAAAATAAAACTCAGTTTCATAATATTAAATATTATGAAAGTCAGTTTATATTTTCATGCCACTACAAACTTTATATTTCATGCCACCGAAAATTTCGTTCGCCTGCGATGTTTGGTGCTTGATACCATAGTCATTATTAGGGTCTATACCAAAACAAGAAATGCACAACTGGATATCAGCAATTTACTAAGATATGCCTACTAAGTGGTCGTGCGTTGCCAGATACGCAACATAAATTTGCAATTATATTTAATAAACAATAGAAGTTGTATGCTTACGAAACGATTTCATCACTCTAGAAATCTACTTAAATATACATATATGATATATATATATATATATCTTGTATCGATCTAGAATTTCTTGCCCGAAGGCAGTTCGAATTCATATTTGAAAGTTTTGTTTATTTCAATTGTACATTGACTTTATAACAAGATTGTAATACAGAGAAGAGAAAGTTAAACCAGACTAATCTCCAAAATTGTTTTCGTGACTAAAATTTGCAGGTCATACGTGTCGCAGATTTTCAAAAGAAATCCAATCGGTACAACACTATTTCTTTTCACAAAGATGGAACATACATACTTGTATCAATTGATAAATAGCGCGTGTATCATATGTCGCCTGGCGGGTTGAATAGTATTTTACCATCAGATAAAAAAACGAACTAATGGCTATTGCAGAATGATGGAGGGATTTAGTCTTGCTTTTTTGCGGAACAATGCTACCACCCAAATGAAAGTCTTACACAGAAAACTCAAATATTGAAATTAAATCTAAAATTTAAATAGAAAAAAAAATATTTAACTGGAAAAGTAATTTGAATTGTGGAAACAGCAAACGTAAAAATAGGGTAACATTGGCCTTAAAAAACAATGTTCATAGTAATATCCACCGTTATCTTTAACGGTATATTGAGATAAGTTCTGTTTATGCCCTAAACTGGCCCATTCAATTCTTTTTGATTTTCTTTCGTAGTAAAAACACCTGAAAAGAAAACTTTTCTGATTAAAAGAAATTAATCAAAACCAATTTTACACATTTTAAAATTAAATAAAATTAATAACAGGTCAAAGCCACAGAGTAACTCACTTCAAGACATTACATTTCCAAAAGCTAATTGCCCACTTTCTCGCAGTTATTGAACTTTTTCAACCATTTTCGTTGGATATGTTTAAGAAAATGTGCAAAAAACGCAGAAAGGGTTACATTTTGGGTACAGAGTGTGATAGGTAATTTTAAAGCTAAGCTTTTGGGCTTCGTAAATCCAATATGAAAAATTGGTATTAATGAAGTGTTTTTTGATAAAAATAGTAGTTAAATAAAAAATTTTAATTTTGTTGAGCCTAACTTTAAAACCGGGGAGAGGAGGAAAAAAATTTATAAACCATTTAAAAGGTCCAATGATTATCTCTCTACCAAAGTTTAAATCATTATCATAGGATGTAACGTTCAGAAATTGCAGGGTGAACCATTAAATTATACCCAAATATCTTTAAGTGCCGTATCTCGTAAACCGTTAGGACGCTCATCTAAGCATGATCTATTCGTAGCCTTCGGATACTACACTACTTACGGGACACTCTGTATATCTATAAATATTATATAACCTTTCATATATAAGAAAAAAGTGAATTATGGTCTATAGATTAATAATTTTAGAAATAATTAACATTATTAATCAATTAATATTAATGGTGTGGCTTAACCGCTTTGTGACACCGGTCTACTGGAACCACTTCTCGACCAAACTGATCAGTGGCGCTGGGAATTTGCACTTTCAACAATTGGCATAGAAAAATATTTTCCTATATGAACATTGATATAATTAACTTAATTATTTTCCCTTTTGAGAAATTCGTGATTATATACATATATATATATACATATACATATATATATATACATAGACATATATATATATATATATATATATAGTATGATTTGAATGTTGTTGTACTGGCCAAACCACGAGATGTAATAAGCCACTTTATCAGTGACCACAGCTTGGAGGGAATAACCAACATATTCATCCAAAGATTGATCCGAAAGTTTTCTAAACATATTTGCCTGAAAATATATGTGAAATCTAAAAAGTAACAGCAAAGTAACTTGAACTTGTTGTTTGATTTTACCTGATCCTTCAGAAGCATGAACGCTTCACCTGTACTGCTCGGAAAATCCAACTACATTTGCAGCTCAATTTCAAATGTGTCGGCCCCATTTCTCAGGTCTTGCACTTCTCGTCGGAGGTACTTCATTTCCCTAAGTACAGCTTTCAGCGATAAATTTATTCTCGTAAGTTACATAAGTCAATTGAAGAGTTATTTTCAACAGGAAGGAATGCTTCAAATTTATTATCCCAGGAAGAGATGATGTTTTTGATTCATCATTTTCACTCTTACTACCGAAATCAGACTTATTTAATTCTGCTACACAGTCTTCTTTTGATTGGGACTTGTAAGTAGATCATTTTTGTGTAACTGATTAATCTTGTGGGCTTGTGGCCCCGTAAATAAAGCTTTGTGGGGCATTGCGGTTGCGCTCATGACCTTATTCAACGATTCTTGTAGATTTTGAACGTGGAACATTTCATGGCAAGCGATCTATAAAGAGTGTTTCCTCCATGGCGGTCCATAGAGCTGGAGGTGATAATACTCACCTAGACGAACAAAAAATTGTATGGCATTTGGGAGAGGGAGGGGGAGTTCAAATCAACCGTTTGGGAGATACAGGATGATTAAGAAATTATGCTAGTCTTTCACAAAACACCCTGTATTTTAAAAAGTACAGGGTCGACGACCGCTGTCATTGTATGCTGAACGTCATGGCCTTTCCAACGACTGTGAAACCAGCTCCATACTCCTTTCTTCTCAAAAGTTATTGTGGTCTAAACAAAAAATATCGGATTTTATAAACTTTTTTTTTTTGTGAAAAGCTCGTTATCATAACTTTTTTTGCGAAAACTGCAAACTGTAGACTCTTCCCTTTAATTTGACCTAGGATATCCTATGCACTATTTGCAGCCGTTAAGGCGTTATTAGCTCTAAGTTATCATGTTTTATATAAGTTGATATAATAAGTTAAGTGAAATTTTATTTATTAGGTGAGATAGTCGGAATTTTGTATATGTTAAGTTATATTAGTGAGTTGGAAATCTCCGAAATATATTTATTTGTAAATTTGCAAATCGTGTGTGAAGCCTGACGTATTGTGAAATAAACCACTAACTTTGAATATGTATTCATCGGCGTTCTTATTTATAGTCTCCGTCACTTATATTTTGTTGAACGTTCTCGTTGTGCAGAGCAAAGTGGTTATATTTTTTTAAATCTATTTACTGTATAAAGTTTTATGGAAAGCTAATTGAGACATTTCTAGAGCAAGAAATAAAAATTGAAGAAATTAAAAATATTAGAAGTGCTATAAATGTGTTTGTTTTCTACGCTAAGTTTGACAATGAACATGCGTTTAGGTATGTAGGTACATGCGTATAGTCAAATTAAAGGTAACATTCCGGTGTTTCTAAATCTAAAAACCATACAATTAGGTACCGTGCATTTTGGCGGAAAAATCGGTAAAATTCGAAAAACTAGGATTCTTTTTCCAATTTTTTGAATTTGACCTACTACAATTTTCGACCGAAGGTGACAGGAAGGCTGATTGGGCGTTTGTTAGAAATCGTAGACTCTTTGTATACCTGGATAGGGTGTATTTCAAGAAAGTTACAGGGCGCAAGGTGGAAGAAGTACTAAAAATCTTAATCTCCCGACCCCGTCGAAACTACGCGTCTTACCCCCGCATCCTGTTACTTTTTTTCTTGTCTCCACCTTAGCAATCAAACCCTTGTGTTATATGTACCAATTAAGAAATACTCTGCATACACTCCCTTAATGGTTGCTTTTTGTGCATCTATTATAACCTGAAGGAGATGTCACGCATGAAACCAACAGTCTATAAGTCTGATTTAACGAATGTTTAGTTTACGTTTAACTTATCTAAAATAAAAGAACGTGCTGCACCGTCAAAAATGAAGAACTTCAAGTAAACTTTAATACTCTTATTACAATTTTTGATTACATTTTTCTAAAATTTCTTTCATTTTATCTACGAATGGTTTTAAGAATACATTAGCACCAAATGATGTTTGATGTCCGTAAAAGACCTACCTGTACAAATGTTACCAAGAATGGACCATAACTGGCTTCGGGAAATTTTTGTTAAGAGTAAACCGTCGATATTAATATGGAATTTGATAACTTTGTGCAAGAGTTTTTCTTCGCAAAACTCTACAAGTAATTTTTCAAACCGATATGTATGTATGACCTTAGTCCCATCATTTCAATTACCTTAATACTCGATTTTGGTACTTAAAGGTCTTACATCTTTGAGAATGTCGGGATGATATTTTTTAATAAAGACAATAAGCAATTTCCACACACATTTGAAATATTATATTTCGTAGCCCACTGCGCTAAATTACTACAATACTTTTATGCTTTCTTTTTTTTATGTTCATCTATCTGCTCACGGACATTTGTGAATTCCGAAAAGTCATCACTAATAGCATCAAATGAAATTGAAGTGGTGAGCTTGGTTTAAAGAGATGAAACAGCTTCGGGCCTTAGTTGCCATCGCCTTACTTCAACCGAGGATATTGTCAAGACCGTTATTCAATGATCTAATCATGCAATTTCGTTTGACGGATGTGGCATTCCCTCTGAAGTCCATGAAAGTGTCAAAGGAGTATGCGAAATCATCGGCAAAACTGTGGATGCGAATGATAGTAAGGGAAAGGCGACTGATTAATGAAAATTAGGAAGAGAGACAGAGGCATAACAGAGCCCTGGGGCAAACCGGCATTTATAGAGTGAGAATCAGATACAACGCCGTATAATAAAACACCAATTAGGCGACCAGATAGAAAACTCTCAATCCATAATAAAAGAGGAGAGTAGAGCAAGTGCTTTAAGTTTGGCTAAATGGGCAGGATGCCAGACTGTAGCAAAACCCTTCCAACGTTCCATAGGAAAAGTGAACAAGTTTCCACATAAGCGACTAGTCCGAAAGCCCTATTAACGATCGTTGATGAGTTTATAGGTTTCTAGATATTTCACTAATTTGGAGTTAATGGCAGATGCAAAAATCGTGGATAGGAATTGGTCGATAATTTGGGGGATCGCTTCTGTGTCATTTTTCGGGAATTGGCTAAACGGGGGCTAGTTTCCAAGGTTCTTCTTCCCTGTTTTTGTATATTATTATAGTTTGTCTTTGCTCTTACGGCTTATTCCTGGAAGGTCTTGTCCATATGTATTTCAGTGTCTACAGTAGCGATTCTACAATACAGCAAGTAACTAAATCAAACTTCGTTTCGCAGTCCCTATATATCTATACCCAAGTGTGATACCTTTGTTTATATATCATATAGTGGTGGCAAATTCGCTGACGCACTGTAGGGTTAACTTCCCACTGGCGCCGCTGCAGTAAATAGCTAGAACTGATATATATGTCGTGACAGGGATTCATATAGCCTTTCCACACGAAAAGATCAAAAAGTGCTAGTTTTGGAGCCGACCATCTCCAATTTGGATGAAACTTTCAAAATTTGTAGAGAATACCAGCTCAGCCATATTTTTTTCGTTTTCGCCTACCTACTAGGGGGGTTAACAATTTCGTGATTTTACGATGAAGCGTAGTTTTAAAAAAATTATGTCTCGAGAATGGAACAACCGATATTTCTGATTCAAATGCCAAATGAAGGATAAGGTTTTGTTGTTCTTTTTATAAAAAGTATAGCAGCACTTAAGCCACTAATTTTTTTGTTAATAATATTATTTTTGTTTTTCAAACAGATAGTGTTATTCTCTAGAGAGGACTTCTAGCACTATTTTCTTTCTATTTTTATTTCGAAGCTAGAAACCATATCTATCTAATTTACAAAAAATTGCGATGGCGCGGGGCTTTGTTTTTGACCGTATACCCAAAGCTGAGACAACTTACATCTAGATGTGCAAAACCTCACAAAAACGCGGTCCAACTAAATTGACTTAATGGCCCTCTAATAGAAAGGTGTACACATTATCTCTCTGTTGCTGCAGTATGCCATATAAATTCTTCGCAATGATAGCTTTCTTTGGTTGAGTAAAAAGTTAGAGAACTTTCAAAAAGTGATCCGAGTTTATATGGAGATTTCCTTATCTAGTTGTAAGTTCTCTCAGCCCAAAGTAACCTGTTTGTGGCACTGCACTGATGGGAAAGATATGTTTTTTTTCTATTGAAGACCTCTAGCACTTTGGATTTTGTATCTTTATACTAAAGCTAGAAGCCTTGTCTTTCCATGTACAAATAATTGCGATGGCGTTCGGCTTCGTTTTTGAGAGATGTCTTTGTAACACACACAGTATACCTATAGTAAAGCGCTATGGAAGCACTGCACTGGGCGGAATGTATTGTTTTTTTTTTACTGGGGACCTCCCGCACCTCTTTCTGCATTTTTATTTTGATGTAAGAAGCTTTAACTATCTATGTGAAAAAACCTGCGATGTTGTTTGGTTGAGGTATGAATTTTTAAATTCACCTTATATTTGTGCTTCGGCAATTTTATTGACTTATTTGTCTAGTTTATCTATAAGTCTTCTTAACTAGCTGAAAGTTATTTATGCCTTCCTAACTCTTCCAGAAACTACTTTTGTCTGCATTGTTCTAACAAATGCCATTTTGGGTTTGGATTGTTTTTCATTTTACGAATTAGAAGAGAATACATTTCCCTAAATTTCCCCCTTGAGCGTACTTAATAAATTGTATTTTGTAATGTCATTGGCAGATAACGTTTTAATTATTGGAGGTTTAAATGTACGTCGCGTATAGCTCTGATACCTCGGATTTTGGGTTTGCGATAGTGCACATTTTCGTGTTGAGTAATTTAGCAATTCAGTAATTCGTAGTTTGCTTGTTTTACCCGAATGAGTAAGATCATTCAAGGTGTGAAATAAATAAGTAAAGCGATCGAAATACCGTATTCATAGCAAATTAGTTTATCGTTTGTCTCAGTGGAATGACAAAAATAGGACATTGAAATGAAGAAAAAGTACAATTAAGTGGAAGTGTAGTGCTTTCGAAAGATACAAAATAGTAGTGATACATTTCGGATTGTTAACTATTGAGTGGGTAAAAAGGTGTGTGGTGTTTGCTACTTTAAAGTAACCAAAACCCAATCTATGGTGCCACACAGTCAGGCAGTTCTTCAGGAAGTTGCTGGGCCATCCAACCGGCAAGAGTAGGCTTTCAGCTTGCCCCATATTGTCGCTGATTTCCTTTGCTAATCAAATACACGCGACTCTACAAGCACGTCCACTGGAAATTCCCCAGGGATTTATTCAGTCAGACTCAATAGAGCCTAAGTTTCATTGGGAAGCTCTCCATTGGCTAGAAAGAGAATTAAGAAAGAAAGCTAGGCTGCATGAAAAAGTACTGATGCATGCAATAAAATAACGGAGAGGATATTCGACGTTCCTTAGAATGTAACTAAAGAAGTTGAAGCAGACAAAGACACCGAAGAGATTGTTCCGCAAATAAAAGATAAGATATCACTTTTATTGTACCTAGATAGATGCCTCAGCTAGATAGACAGATACCCTTAAAATTAAAATACAAAAAAACTGCTGGGGATCTTCAGTAGAAAGAAAAAACAATACATTTCTTTTAATGTAGTGCTTCGCCAGTGCGATCCTTTAGGTATACGGTAACTTTAAAAATTCATATCTCAAAAACGAACCATCGCAATATTTTGTACATAAATAGATCAGGTTTCCAGCTTCAAAATAAAAATAGGAAAAAAATATGTTATAAGTCCTCTATAGTAATAATTCAATTTTGTTGAAGATACTATTATTAAAAAAAAATGGTTGTTTAGTGCTGCTATATTTTTTATAAAAAAGTAGGAAGTAGGAAGCTTCATTTGGCAATTGAATCCGAAAAATTGGTTGCTTTGCTCTGGAGATATGGTTTTTTTTGAAATGACGCTTCACGGTAAAATTATGTAATTTCAAACCGCCCTAGCGATGGTGGTGGGGAAAAAATAAGGGTGAGTTATTTTGATATGCCCACTAAATTGCGGAAGTTTCATTCAAATCGGAGGTGGTTGGGTAACAAGACTATTGATTTTGGCTGCATATCAAGAACACAAAACTTTTACATTGTACCTACAAGAAACGTTATAAAAGATTTATAAAAAAGTGTAGAGCCACAGACTAAATAAAAAGCCAGCTACAGTCAACAAGCATGGTGAGATCAGCACCATGCGTCGCCTATGTTTAAGCATTAGAGCATATAACTAAAGGAAGCGCAATAAGCCCGAAAAAACACGAATCTGACGTTTAATTCGAATTGACAAAATTGACTAATGTCAAGTTCACTTCGTTAACCCTTGTTTACACTTGGTTAAATTCGTGTTGCATTTTCATCCCTTCGCCTAAAAACCGAGTTTCCCTCACACCGATAAGGTTTTTACATGGGAATGTCTGACTTAAATTAAGGTTTACTCTCAACATTACCTGGAATGTAGTAGTAATGAGTACCTACGTGAACGTATCTTACATTGACCTGGTTTAGGAAGACATGCGTACATTGGCTTAACTAGGCGGGGGCTAGAGTGCCGCCACCCCAGAATGCGAACTGGCCACCCAGGAAATTTTGGAAATTCTCAAAAGACATTCATTAATTCGTGCAATCATAGGCTTAATTAAATTGAATCCATTCGAATCGGAATGGAAAAGGCTTTAACGAGTTCTTTTCTTCAAGAAAACTTATTGAAATCTTTTTTAAATTTTTAAAACTATTCTGAGATTGTTCTGATTCCACTGAATTTTGACAAAGCGTGATCCGTAGGAGAAATCATGCAGAACTATTTGCACAGTATGAACAGAGCTTGTCCATCGAGTTAAAACTTGGTTAAGAGCAACTGCTTCAGGAGAGGTTTTCGAACATGGCACTCATAAATATTGAAAATGAGATAATTAAAAACAAACTAACAAACAACAGGTGCTAAATCAGTTTGCAGAAAAAAAAACGTAAACTAAAGCGTATACAGACTTTAACTATCTCTTTATTAATGCTTAATAAAAACGTAAATAATTGATCTAAAATTTGTATCTAACTTCAGACCTGTAAAGTACTTAAGTACATTGGTACTTAAGTATTAGTACTAGTACCATGACCTGGACTTCAATATTTTTTAAGTACAACTACAAGTCCCGATATTGGTACTTAACGCACATAATGCAAATTCCACCATAACGCGAAGAACTTCGGCTTTTGTAAATTATTTAAATACGCCTTCTAATAATAGACGTTATCTGCATCTCGATAGTGTCTCAAGAAATCTTACCGCATTCAGTAAAATAGAAAGAATATTAGCGCAATATATGTGTAACTGTAGAATAGAAATTGACATGCTGAATCGATATCCTTTGTTGGGAAGGTTGGCAATCAAGGGCCACAATCCGCTCTCTTCCTCTGCACATGTGGAGCGCTGATTGTCATTCTATGCAAAATCATTGGCTCTAGGCATAGGCACTATATCAACATCTTGTAAGTGCACCGAGCAATGCATAAAAAATGTCGGTCGAAAGCGGGGAATACTTATGAGCTGGTATACTTCGCAAACAAAATATTTGTTAAAACTTCTGTACGAAAGTTGGAGGAACTCCAACCCCAGAAAAATGTCCTTCTTACGCCAATCCAGGCGGTTAGTCTAAACACAAATATATTTCTCATTCCACGATGAATTTCCTGCTAATAATTCCGGCGAACAGAGCTCCTCCGATGCACCTCCTGTGCTACATATCCCATTTGCAATATCCTAAAATTATACAATAAATGGCATCACGAAGTGTCAGATCTTGTATTAACAAAAAACACAAAACACTTCTCTGAAACACTAATCTTACAACAATTCCACATCAGAATTACAAGAATTCCTCAAACTTCCGAACGCTTTTTAATTTGTCCACTAAGGCCTGTTTATCTAAAAATAAACAAGGAAATTGTTGATAAAACAAGAAAAAAGTTACATAAACATTAAACGATGGTAAATATTACAAAGCATACATACCTCTGTGTATTAATCAATTTCGCAAAGATATCAAGTGACATTTCTCCAGTAAATTGAGTTCGCCTTCGCCCCAGTCAGAATACAAGCGAATGAAATGAGGGTTTCTAATGCCACACCAAGAGGCGAGATGAACATAACTGGCGACCACGCCTAGATAAAGCCGAAGAGTCGCAATAGATGGCACGATTTTTTGCTCAGAGTTCATCTTATTCAGAGTCTAATCTGAAAATAAGAATCTTATTCCTATCCTCCATACAGAAAATTTTATTCTGTTCAGAGTTTAATCTGAAAGTATTCCAATCCTTACTACAGAAGTATAATTCTGTTCAGAGTTTAATCTGAAAATTATTCTTATCACAGAAGTTTAGTTTTGTTCAAAGTCTAATCTGAAAACTTGCTCCGATCGTAATTTCACATTGCAACACTTGCACCCACAAGGTGCAGCATCATTCGGAGTGCTGTCATTGAAGATTAATCTTTCTTCTTCTTCTCTTTTTCAGGAAGAATACAACAAAGGTAGCGGACTCCGTGACGGTATTCAGACGAAGTCAAAGTAAATTAATTTTGAATTTATTTTTATATGAGCGCTATTAGTTATTTAACAACCGGCACCCCCTTCCTTATCGTTTGAGACTAGATTTCACAGTACAGTAGGCGTATTGTATTGATTGTTCATATTTTTGGGCATGCTATGTACCTTTCAGGGAATGCTTAAAGAAGGCAGAAGTAATGAATAGATATATTCATCCGTCTTGTTATCGCAAAGAGATAGACATTTGTGCGGCTATATTTGCAAAGACTAGTTCGAAGAAATCCGTGGAAGCGTGTAAGCAGAATTATACTTCTATTACAGCGAGTGTTGAAACGCGTAGGCAGAACTATACTCCTGCTTCAACGTGCTGAGGCGTCTAAGCAGAGCTATACTTCTGTTACAGCGAATGTTAAAACGTGTGCGCAGAACTATACTTCAGTCGCAACATCGTGGAGCGTGTAAGCAGAATTATACTTCTGTCACACGATTGGGGAGCAAATATTAGATTTTGAGAGTTTGGATTTTAATAGAATTAGACTTCTATATGAAGGACAGAACAAAATTATACTTTTGTTCAAAGGATAGGAAACAGATTAGACTCTGGTGGAGGATGCTTTCAGATTAGACTCTGAAAACCGTATGGGTGATTTTGATGTGACTCATCGTCTTTTATAACCGCAGTGAACAGCTATGTCCCAGCTCCATAATGTGTTGCCCTTGCAACGCTTGGGTCGTTTTGGTCCACTCCTGATTGTGACGATTGTGACGGCACTATCTGTTTGACGTAATATCATTAGATGACATTACAAAAATTGTAAATATGCTGGAGGTGTAAAGTATGATTCTTTGTCGGGTTTTGTTTTGTATACTCTTATAGGAGTTTTTATATGTAGGATATCTTGGACGGACGGCCCCAAAAGTATTGCAGGAACTAGAACAACATTTTCCTCTAGTAGGAGGTACATGTGTTCATTAGAAAATTTGGGCAAAGAAAATGTATGTGGACTGAAAAACAAGGTTGTGTAAAGCAATTTGCCTTAGATTTCGCGACAACCTGAGTGCTGATGAATTTCGGTCATAGCTTCATTTACATCTACGCAAGATAGAAATACTATTTTCCAATGGAGCCTAGGTTATCTGAGATGTTATGAGAATTATTTATTTTTGCTATATATGAAGAATATCATTAATTGTTTGTATCTTACCATCAAAGCAATATGGCCCATTAACTAATCCAGATTCGACATTAATTTAAGGTTTTCATAACATCTTGATGATCTTTGCCGTCTGATAGAGAACATATGTGTGGTTTTGCAGAAAATCTAGTGACGCTATTAAAGCAATCGAAAAGGTAGTTTAACTTTTGAAAATATTCTGCAGTATAAGTTGCAGTCGACGTTGGGTCAACCGCAAATATATTTAAGAGAATACATATTTGAATTCGTATTGAAAATTGGATACTTAGTACTTTCGTAGCAAGTTTAACATTCATTTTATCGTAACTGTCAGGATAAATATGTTTTTCCGTCAGTTTATAACAAGTTTTTATGGTATCGTTTACCTCCTCCCGGAAAGAGTTTTTCTACGTTTTTCCAACACATATGCTTTGCTTTACATTCTATATCATCCTTAATATACAGTTCCTACTACATTTTATTAAGTGCACAGGATCATGTTAAAGATCTATCACTCTATTTGGCATATCTATGTAAGGTCTATCCGTTTTACACCCCAATAGGGTATATTCGTTTCGATTAAATGGGATCGTGATCACAAGTAATTTTAATTACATCAAGGACGATAATATATATAGCTTCAAGAGTATCTAAAATAATTCCTTTTAATTTTTCTGCATTAACAGCCCACACATAATACGCGATATATTGCTTACAGTTTAGATTAAGACCTCTAACCATAAATAATAGAAGTAAAGAGGATAGAGAACCTTTACGATCTGAATTTCCAAAATCTGTGACCCCATTCATAATGTCTTGCCGGGAATCACATTCTAACTCATTATTAATAGTCACTTCATCGAACAATAAATTTCACTTTTTTTCTAGCGCGAGTTACATACCCTCATACTCACAATATACATAAACAGGCAGCAAACTCTCCACGTGCCCCTATATCATACCTACAAGCACATCGATTAGGCAGTTTTTAGTGGAGATAACAATCGACACATCATGGCTATATTCCACATAAACAAATCCGGGACAAAATCCAATGAGAGGAAAGTAACTTGTCGTCGATAATATTACGCAAATCAAATGGAATTAGATTAAGTCATCTGTACATTTAAATGTATATTTAAAATAGCAAATTATCAATATTGTAATAGGCATCTTATTGTATAATTATAAGCCTAATAACATTAGTTAGGCAAAATCAGCTGCTAGGGTCAATGCACTCTTCTGACCTATGCACAGCTGCTAAGGTCAACGAATTTTTCTGCTGCTACCTACACAGCCGCTAAGGTCAGTGTACTTTGGTTGCTATGCGCAAGGTAAAATAATTTGTTGGTGCCGTGCGCAATTCAGAGGCAATATAAGTCGCAGGCCAACTTAAATCTTTCTCTTTTCGCATCCAGCCTTCATAGATTGCGCATAATTTGGAAATAGACTTGGCTAGTGGTAATAAAATAGAATTATTAACAAATTAACTTTATCTTGGTTATCGACTGAGATAAAGATATTTATTCTGTGTACCGACTAGAATAAACACTACTAATGCAACTTTGCTTTGGGTCTCGACTGAAGTAAAGTATCTTGTTCCGGGGAACGACTAGAACAAGGTAACCACTAACTATCTAATTACTAACGCCATAAGGTCGATTCCATAGTTTAAATTGATGAGTACATTTGTTGATTGATCATATATTATATTTCTTACTACATATCCCATTGATTATTATATTTCTATATATATATACTGCCATTGTTCAAAGCTATCTCAGCTTTGACAGTATTGTGTATAAATTGTAATTAGAGACATAAGTGAAACTAGTGAGCAAGCGAATTAATTTACATAATTGAAGTTTAGTTGCTGAGCGACGTTATCTAAGTGTACCTAATATAAGAGAAATTGAGCTCTATTAAATTTAAATCTAGTTAAGGTTTGAAGTTTGTGAATAATTTTGACGTGGGGTCTAATAAACCACAGACTTTAAAATATTCCCCGGCATTCTTATTTACAGTCCACATCCTTACTAATATTTTTCTTGAGTGTTCTCATTGGGCAGAATGGCTTAAGAATGTACGGCTTAAGAATGTACCCAATATTTCCTTATAAACTTCTGAGCATTTTCTTTCTTCCATTGCATTATAAAATGCGTTTGCTTCGCTTGCACAACCGCCTGCATGCAAGTCAAAACAAATACAACCTCTCTATAGATGTGAAAACGCACAACGGCAATGTAGGCCATGCGACATTATAGCGGCGCGGTTGTAGTTCTGTCGTCGTATATGCAAACAGTCTAAGGCCGTGTTCAGTCTAATGAGGTTTGAAGCGATGCTGTTACGCGCGCAACCCCATGAAAAAGTTACAGATTTGGTAAATGATGCGAGTGTACATATTGGCGCGGTTAACAGAGGTGCGTTACGACTCTATCTAGAGCGTTTTGAGACGGTTAATTGACATCAACATTTTTGATTTCAATCGCGTGAAGCCGCTTGCGCAGTGTGGTGAGAGTTGTTATTTGACGAAATAATCGACGATATAGATATTGGAAGGCTTATTGAGGCTATTAGTAACGGTAGGACGTTTAAGAGGTGTAATTGGGGATATTGCACTGGTGAATGTTTTTCTTATTTTACTCTGAATATTATATAACAAATACCTGTCAACCGAAAATAGACTTTCTTTTATTAATTGGATGCACTGGAATTTGCTTTTTTCTTTTTAAAAACTGTTTGAATTTAAAATATAAATTTTCATATACAATAGTCGCATTGACATGTTTAACGCTTAAATATCAACCACTCGAAACCACTTCAAATTGACTAAAAAGCAGCGCATTACCGCATCTATGATTTCGTACACTCCGCTTCACACCTAAGTGAGCAAGCAGCAGAAATGCGTGATCTTTGTGTTTTATTTGAAGGATCTTAAAACCGGGTGGCCAATATAAAGTGTTCATCGTGCAATACTTTTGCTTGTCAAGAGAAGCAATTACAGTAAGGAAATTTAATAGGTGCACATGAACAGGGTGTTCAAAGAAAAGTATGCAATACTGAAAACCCTAATAGACGACCTGATTTGCAATCGAAAATATCACATTAATTTTTTCGAATTCGTGATATTTTCGAAATTACAGGGGATTTTAGATTTTTGTCGACAGTGAGGTCCTTGTAATGCTTTTTTGGCTGTAACGCAGCTCGTTTGGCTTGCTGAACCGCCATTTTGGTTTTGTTTTATTCCTATTACTACTGGTTTTCATTAATAATAACTAGCTTTAAAAAAAAGTCTATAGATAAGTAAAATATAACCGATATAACTTCAAAAATGTGTTTCTCTTACAAAAATTATATTCTTTAAGGGTCAAAAATCTTCTAATGTAGCTATATTAGCAAACTGTTCCGTACTCATAGAAAAGCCTCTAATCTGTTATCTTTCAGATAAATACAACATTTTTAACGTGGCTCAAGTAGTCCCCGAGATGTAGGATAAGAAGTCTTGCAACATACCTCTTGCATACTTCAACGAAATTATTTCGAAATTTAATTCTTTTTATAATGGTGGGACAACTAAGTACTGCAGCAAAAAAATCGCATGAAACCTATGTATCACAAAATTTTAAAATGTATGTTAACAATGTATTTTGCACTATTAATTTTAATAATAATAAAGCGCCTTTAAGTTCAGGTATCGCACCATAAATAGAAGATCAACTGTGGCTCAAAACATGATGGTATTTGCGTATCATGCCCTAACCTTACACATATCGCCGGATGAAGAAATAATCTTGCATACGTAAAGAATTCTCCACAGGTAAAGGATTCTCCATAGGTACAGATTTTTTCACAGGTAAAATGATATTGGTATTTCATTTTTATGTAGGAATGCAGACAGACAATAGTTTTAATTTGCAAAGTTTGTGAAAAAATTGTAGGATTTTCTTCGCAGTTAGATTTTACCATTTGACCAAGTAAGAAAGTCAGCAGAAATAAGCGAAGTAATGCTTTCAAATTTTACGTAAGAGGAGTTGGCTGAAATGTATTTTATTCATGGTATGTGCAATGGAAATGATTCTGCAGCTTTAGAGAGATATCGTGAGGAATACCTTATGGACAGATGAGGCTAATTTTTCAAAGAATCCAACTTTGAATATTCATACCCTTCAATGCTGGGCAGAGGAAAACGCAAGGCTTGCAAGAGCAGCCAGATTTCCAGGGTTCTTCAGTGTGCATGTTTTGGAAGAAATGATTGGGACTCAACTAGTAGGCTCTATAACAATTCCCTTCAATATAAATAGCGAGAATTATTTAGAATTTCTCCAAACAACTTTGGAGGATATCATTGAATGTGTTTTCAACACGATGATGCTTCAGCACAGCACGGAGTACGGGTGAGTCAATGAGCGGTTTCAAACAAGTGGATTGAACGTGGAAGTGTTTTTGGGGTCACCTAAAAAATCTTATCTATCAGGACGAAAGGAAGATGTTACCTCGGTACGATTTAGTAAATCGAATAGTAGTAGTAGGTAACCCGAGAAATGCAACGATCAAGCGACCATCGTAAAGCGACCCAGGAAATGTATTCAGTGCGACGGTGAAGTATTTGAACAATTTTTAAATTAGTAGTTATTACTTAGTAGTTACTTAGATCATACCTATAGGCTAAGCACTGTATTGTAAATGTCGTTAGAATAATAACATTTTTGATTTGGATTACGTGTTTTGGAAAAACCAATATCCCTTTCGACATTGTTTTATTTGACTACGACAGATTAAGATTGATGGTGCAAAATGCATTAGTTATAGCCCTTAACATTAATCTTAAAATTTTGAAGTAGGTTTCATTCGATTTTCTTGCTTCAGTGCCTAGTTTTCTGATCATTATAAAAATACTTTAATTTCGAAATAATTTAGTTGAAGCATAGGCGAGGTATGTTGCAAGACATCTTATCCTGTATCTCAAAGAAAATAATTTCGAAGAGAAAAACATTTTTGAAGTTATATCGGTTGTTTTTTACTTATCTATAATTTTTTTGAAAACTAGTTATTATCAATGAAAGCCAGTAGTAATTCGAATAAAACAAGACTAAAATGGTCATTCAGTAAGCGAAAAGGGCTAAGTTACAGCCAAAACAGCGTTACAAGGACTTAATTTTCGAAAGAATCTAAAGTCCCCTGAAATTTTCAAAATAATACGAATCCGAAAAAAAATTAGGAGTTTCAGTATTGCATACTTTTCCTGGAACACCCTGAATAAATCCTTCAAAAGAAAGAGATTATTAATATGATTTATTTATATATTTTCAAACCGTTGTATAATATGTTTAGGATGGCACCCCTTCCGGAAGGTTGACTATCAGCACACCGCGCGAGTAGTTAAGGGTTCGATTCAGAAATTTGTATGTGAGGAAAAACAGCAAAATCAAAATTTGGATATGTAATTACTTATTTACTTAATGTGAATGCGGAAGCAATACAATTTTCAGAAAGTGTATTGCTTACGAGAACCAAAACCAACATGCGTACGCAAATGCGACATACAATCATAATTATAAATCCAGGAAGTTACATAGGTATATATGTACATATGTAGTAAACATTTGATTTTAACCCTCCATAGAAGGAGTTTTTGCAGCTATATATGTATATCAATTTTTATCTCTAGTTTTTTTCTTTTCGCAATTAAAACTCCGTCTATCTATTTCTTATCTTTCACATCTTTATGACCGAACTCAAACTAGAAACTTTGAAAATTTTCTATATAAAGAATGTAAAATGTACTGGCTGCTTCTATTGATTTTATCCTACTTTGTATGTGCATTAAGCAACCCTTCATCAGAAGAGCAGAATTTATGAAACCGGGGAAGTGGCTCCTAACTGCTGACGCTATGTATGTGCACAAACATCTTTATATAGACCATTTGCATACTCTGATGACTGACAGGGCAAGTTTTTATCTTTGCTTCATTTATAATGCTGCTCATGGTTTCTATGATACTACGAATAAGAAAATTGTATAGTCAAAGTAATCAACACTAGCCATTTGGTGATATTAAGTCATGCGACTGGAAGTAAATTTACCCTAACGTGACCGGGAGAATACGCCAACCAATTTAATTTAATCAAGAGGAGGGAGACCACTTTCTGAACTGCGGATTTAATATTCCTTCCCCGTTTTTTCACTTACTTGTGACAAATGATGCACGCTTTTGGACTTGCAAAACATAGAGTTCTTTGAGAGTTACTGAATGAAATTGAAAGCACTGTGATATCCAGTAATCCTATCAGAATATCCAATGCGGACCGAATCCTTAACTTTTTAGCATTAAGGTGAAGCATTTAAATCACTTATATTTAAAGTTCTGGCTCTATTCTTGCATTGCCAAGTTCAAATATTCTTTTAAAACGATTATTAACGACTTCTTTAAGATTCCTAGACGGCTTCATATTAATATTATCTGAGCTGAAACGTTTCGTAAAAGTGAAAATTCTGGTTTTTAAGGCTCCTGGTTTGATGACAACGTTCGATAGCAGTGTTACTATAGCTCTTGTTGACTTGCTGGAAACGAAATGCTCAAATATTTGGCATCGAGCCAGAGTAACCCAGAACGATAAAGGTTTTTTTATAGGAATTGTAGGATTTTTCATATTTTTGTAAAAGCGAACCTTATATATTAGGTCAACAGTATCATTAATTTGTATACTTATATGTATGTAAGGTTAGTATCTGTACATAAATCAGCGGCTATATAATTTTATAGTTCACGGTCAGTTTCTTCGTCAATTGAATGTTTCGCATGTGTAATTCGGCACTCTAATTTACTTTGATAAAGATCAAATGATTATATATTTGGTTAAAAGATCTACATTTCAGCAAAAACATGCTTTTCAAAATTGCCAAGGTTTTTTCCATTCAGTTCTAGCTTTCGGGTTAGAAATGTTTTCTAATCTTCTTATTTGAAAAAATATATTTATTATTTTATATAAATCAACTTGAAAAATATTTTTTATTCCAAAACTTAAGAAAATCAAAATGTATTTCAATGAATATTATTGTATGCATGTGATGTATGTAGATAGATTTTTAGCAAAATTTGAGTTTGGGACCCCAACATTGGGTGATCCAAAAGCCTCCAGAAACACTTGCCAAGCCACGGAACAGATTCCCTCACTACCACATCAGAGCCCTAACTTAGTCCTAACTCCTTAACCACTGACATATATAATATGGACAGACTACGTCCTTAGAAATTCACTGCAGAGATTGGGCTAACTTCATATATCACATATAGCGTTCATTTTCGGTCTAAGCACCAAGTACCAACTGAGAGAGAACTGTAAACACCAAATAAATAAGTGGGTTCGTCAAAATACATGTTTTTAAATAAATTATTTGGGTTAATTTGTGATAAAAAATGTTTTACCAAAGGCAATATATTCATAGTTACTCAACAGAAAGTCGAAAGGTTTTATTAAAATAGCTTCTCAACCTCCCACCAATAGGTTTTTCAATATTGGCACCGACGTTTGAACAATATTTGACGCACAAAATTGTACCCGCATGAAATAGAATATCGAGCAGTCGATATTATATATACCAGTGTGTAAAACTGAACAAAAGTTTGCACATGAAACTATTATTCTATTAAAAAAGGACTTTTTGTAAAAAAATTATACCAAACATGTAAGAAAGCTAGTATTGGTCCAAGACCAATTTTTATAATACCCTAGATGAATGCCCGTATTAAATTTCGTATGGCCACCGATCTACCATGTTTGATTTTTGAAGTGATTTTTCGCATATATTTCTAGAACGGTTCGTCGGACAGAAAAAACGAGTATAAGCAATTTTATAGGATTTCGTATTCTGAAGAAGTTTTTAGTACAATAAAAATGTTTAGGATTGATCGTTTTCAGAGTATATGTAAAAAACATACATTTTTATATGGCAACACCAAGAAGGGGTTTCCCGATTTAGTCCATTTTTGAAATTTTTTTTATTACTACAAAAGCGCCATGTCGCAAATTTCAGCTCTCTTTGTCGACGCGTTGTCAGGCAATGCCCAAATATATAGTGGAAAACGATATTTTTGTATCGCAAGCCCACGAACGAGTTGCCCGAATTTCAGATTTCTAAATGAGCTCGTTCTTAAGTTATCGTCCACATGGACTGACGGACGGACCGGCATTCAAAAATCAAAACAGCTTTTAAAATTATGCGTGGGTGTCCAATCCATTTTACTCTACCTTCATTATTTCGAGGTGTTACAAACGGAATGACAAACATAGTATTTCATCTAGGGTATAGAAGTGATACTCATTCACACCGCTTAATATGGAAACCTTCCTAGTACCTGACTGGGGTGCCTAGACCACAGTTTATACAGTAGACCAGTTTAGAACGAACTACTGAAAAGTGACTTTTAGAATTTTAATTAGGTACACAAAAAAACCCTCAAAATTTCTCCCATTAGAGGGACCTATTAAGTATGATATGGAAGTAAATGAACGAACAGTAGCTAGTTGCACAATGGTTGGGAGAAGTATTAGTTTTATGTAAGTACACATCTCAGCACCAGTCTGCAAATGTATTGTTCCGTTACCAAACAGCTGGTTGAATGCAAAGTGTTGTTCGTTCCATGGACAGTGTAGCAGGCAAAATGGTTGTAATAATGTTTGTGACAATTTGATAGTTGTACCAAGCCAAATGGCATGGGAAGTGGAACAAGTTGTTTTCAGCTGTTTTTCATGTAGATTATCCTCTAGTACAAGTTTGTGCATGCGGTAAGTTCTGATTCTTCGACTTTAGATTTACATAGGAACCTTTGTATTAGAAATTGACTAGTGCGTTAGTTAAAACTGTGGAAAGAGAAAGTATAGTCTCTTTATAAAGGCATCCTACTCGCTTGACAGTTTTGACAGAGCTGGGCTACTGTACGAATATACTGTGCCTAAACTAAGTGACGGACTTTTTTTCTCAATTTAATTTGAACTAAGCTACGTACGGTGCTGGGTGTTTTTTACTCATTTTAATTTGTAAGATGACCCCCCCCCCCCAATTTCAATGCTATATCCGCCACTGGTTTATCTGTAACAGACTAGATTTCAACCAGAATTGCAATGATGAGCTTGGTTTGGCATTGGAACGAGCTCTTACTTTAATTCGAGATTTTCCCTTCATTCAATTTTGGCTCCCCGCATTTTTCAGTATATTGATAGTTTTCCAACTATTTTAAGTGTTTTTAAATAACGAAAACTCGTGCAAACACTCATCCGGTCAGAGTTTCATACTAATAACTTCTAGCTCTGTAAGTTTTCAGCTCCTGTCAATATTTAGAAAAATATTGTAACACAATTTCCGGTAAGTAGAAAATTGCTCCGGCCGAGCGGTAACGAGGGAGCAATCTTAAAAATTTTCCTTAATTAGCGTGGTTATTTCCACTTATAAAAAGTTTCATATATGCGACAAGCCTCACAATTTGGGTGTAGCGCAAACTACATTCATCGATCAATTCTTCCTCTGAAAAGCGTCTTGACTCAATGCAGGCAATGCGAAGAGCTTTTGACAATGTGACAGCAGAGATTTAATGTAGCAAATTTCCGGGGTAGACAAGTTCTACTTGAGAGTGTGCTAACTGTACTTGAAATTCGATGACTTTCTGTAGAATTTTTTTAGAAAGCTTTGTCGACGATAGGAAAGATCGGCTAAAAGTTCCCAACTCAACTCAAGAATTGAAGCTCAAGTTGAACTTGTCGAAGGAGCTTTGCTGGGTGTGGGAAATATCCACTAAAAAAGCGCCTCGACTTAATGCTGAAATCGTCGGATATTACTAATAGGACAGATTGGCTGGTTGCTGCCTCCTTTGAGGGGACAACGAAGCTCTTTTGTCTATTTAGTGTCGCTTATTTTGAAATGTGGGAGGAGCTGGATGGCAGAGATTTCTGTGGCAGCCTGTTTATGTCCGCCGCGGAATTATACTCGCGGCTCTAAAAGCTAATAAGTAATACTCCGTGAAGAATTGGTGGTAAAATCTTCGCGAATTCAGTCGCCACAGACAAGTTGTTGATATGACGGGCTGATTCGATTAAGGCACCTGTCCGTTCAGGTAGGTCGACCGCACATTTAATCTATTAGTACTAGGGGCAGGGTGTGATCTTACACCTGATATGAACTACACTTAATCAGGTAAAGTATAAGTATCAATTTATCATCTGTAGGCACTGGTTTACAGCGTATAGCGAAATGTCGACTTGCCGTCGGCATTTATTGATTCGAGACCGATAGGTAACTCGTCGATTTGCCGTCGGGGTTTGTTAAATTTTAAGCCTCAAACTTTTCTAGTGATATTGTACTGAGAAATTTAAGAATTGAATAGAGTGCTTAGTAGAAATTCAAAAAAAAAAACTGCTAGCTCGCTATCGATATTCACAGCCTTACTGCTGACACAGAACACGTCAATTTGCCGTCGGTGTTTCTTGATTTAAAATGATTAGCTAACTCGTCGATTTGCCGTCGGTGTTTGCTAATTTAAAGATTATTAGAGGTAGATAGTTACTCGAAGCACTATATAAAACGCGAGCTAATGCGAAAGACGCGGTTCCGTTAGCTTGCGATAATAGCGGTGCTCCAAATCACTTTTTCTTAGTCACTTATTTATTCGTTTATCATGGTACTTATGCTAAGTAGTATGGTTATAACAATAAAGATTTTACGCCAAGCTGAAATAAATAGAATAAAGAAAATCTGAAACAAAAGAAAAAACAATAAATTGCTAACCAGCCGTCGTTCTATTTTGGGTAACAGCAGAGCAGGCGTGCTATGTGTACTTGAATCGATACGCTGCCTTCAATAATTGTTCAATTAAAAATAATTATCACTGATTAAATTCTTAAATTGCCTCGTATGGAAATCTGGAACAAAGAAAACGTTGCTACTTGGGCGCCGCACTATTCCAGAAAGGGAAGAGCGGTTGGTACTAGTACGTAGTTTTTCGGCAATTTACAAGTTCCGTTTCGCTAGTAATCTAAGCGGATTATGATTAAACGAAGAAATGAAAAGAACAATTTTATCTATTGCTCGGTGCTGGAAACAGAAACCTTTAGACAGTCTGTGTCGGTATATTTGTTTAAAATTTAAATTGTAAAAAAAGCAAAAAAAAGGAAAGAAAATTTCGTATCTGATGAATCACTATAGCTGGGTAAAAAGCAGATAATAGAAAATTAAGGAAATTGGTACTTAGCAGATTCCTTTTGTTATAACCCGGGAACAGAATCCCACAGATTAACGTTACAGTGAACGGTTTCACTTTGTACTGGTGTCGCTGATCAATTCCTTTGTTTTCCAAATTCTCCAGAATTTTATAGAATCCGGCTCATGTAGTTATAACAGCTTCTTTCTTTCTTAAATTCACTTATTTTTATTACCCATATAAAAATATACTTAACACTTTTTGTTTAAAAAAAAATACTTCACAATTCTATTTTTTTTAAAAAAAACTTCTTTCGCAGACAACTTTTATTCTTATGTGGTGCTTCACAGTACGCTCTTCAAGAACTATCTCGGGCCCTCTTTTCTTTTGGTCGCCGTCGGTCGTCCTCCGATGCGGTCGTGGTCAGATTCCAGTAGCTGCCAGGTGCAAATAGATTTCCTCCCGTTACTGACTCCCATCTCTTGATGATTTGGGGGCCCCCACTCAGATATCGCGCTACACTGTGATTTGAGCTCCTCACTGCGGGGTGTGTGCATAGATTCGCAACAATATCAAACATTATGGATAAATTGCGTTTAATCAAAAGTATATTATATCCAGGATTATGAGTTAACCAGATTTATATACTTGTGTGTGAGGGTACTTTGACAAATAACACGCTTTAGGCATTACACAAAGCTAGTTCATTTATTGAAAAACTAGCCTAAACATGAATCAACTAAACCTAGAGAAAAAAACATAAACTACTATGGCTTAAAGTAATGGTGAAGAAAACGCACACGGCTCTATTCTGCATCTGTTTTTCCCGACGGACTCTCTCAGACCGCTCTTTCCTCCTCTACGCGCTGGCTTGGGAATATGTGTGTTCGGCAGGTATGCGTGAGTGTTGCCATCCCACATTCCGGGCATCCTACAATTCATCCGACCCGGATGAGCACGGTATCCATATTTTCATATTGTCGGCTGAAGAAGATGTTCTCCAAGGACCGTCTTCATCTGTCTGCTTTTATACTTCATACCTGTCATTTGAATTTCCAACAACAACTTTGTAGGGTCCGAAAAAATGTCCTTCCAGCTTGAGGCTAGTGCCAAACTGGGTATGCCTTATCAGGACTAGGTCGCCGATTCGGTAATAATATGGTAATTTAGCTTTCTTATTGTAGTTAGTTCGATTCTCATGTTGTATCTGTATTTGTTTTTTTGCGTCAAGGCGAATTTGCTCTATTTGTTCGTCCAGGTTATCCAGTAGTTCTTCGTTCAGAAATCTAACATTTTTAAGTCTTCCTTTCGTTTCGTTGGTATGCCAAATAGAACTTCGAACGGTGTTCGATTTATAGAACGCTGGTATGTACTATTAATCGCTACTTGTACTGTTGGGAGGCGATGATACCATTTCTTGGGATCCTGTTTGCACTGTTTGGTTAGTACGCTGATTATGATTTGGTTAAGCTTTTCGACTTGTCCATTGGATTGAGGTACACCTGCAGCACGTGTGTTATGTTGTTATCCGAACAGAATTGCTCCAAGTCAGATGCTGTAAATGCTGTACCCTTATCCGTGATCATCCTGGATGGATTTCCGAAAATTTGTTGTTTCGTTTTGAGGTTTTTAATAACATCGGCAGTAGAAGTTGTCTTAGTAGCGTATAGCCAACAGAATTTGGAAATTCCGTCGATTACTGCAAACACGTATCTAAAGTTTTTGGTTGTATTCGTCATCGGACCTAGGTGATCAAGATGATAGGTTTGAACGGATCCGTCCTCCTTTGGAATGGGGTTTAGCCAACCTTCCCTTTTCCCCCGTTACCTATCTGAGAGTAAATAAACCGCACAATTCTTGCAGCAGCTTTCAATTTTAGTGTCTAGGTTTGTCACATCATACCGTTGACTAATGATTGGCTTCAGCTTTCTTACTGAAAAGTTACCATTGCTTTCGTAAACTTGCCGTATGCTATGTTATCTGGAATCACTGCGAGGTATCTTCCTTTTAGGCACATGTGTATGACTTCATTTGTCATTGTATAGTCATTTACTGGGCCTTGTTGTAACTTTCGCCTGATTTTCTGTACGCGTTCATCTGATTCTTGCGTATTCTTTATCCATGATGAAACGGTCGTTATAATCATAACTGGCGAGCGGTTAAGTGCATCGACGTGTTTTAACCTGTCGCTTGAGCGATGTTCGATAGTGTACCTATAGTGCTGAAGGATTAATGCCCAGCATGCGATCACCGGTGAAATCTCCTGCTAGGCCATTGTCTGTTGGAACGCTTTAAAGTCGGTGGCGATTGTGAACGGAATACATAGCAAATAAGGGCGGAATCTCTTTAGTGCATTTATAATCGATAAGGCCTTAAGCATATAACTTGTGTAGGTTTTTCTGCTCCCGCGGTTTTACGCCTATATTAAAAGACTGCGTGCCACTTCTGATTTTTTGTTTACTGCTGTAGTATCATTGCACCGAGGCCCTCTTTGCACATGTCTGTGTACATTTCTGTCGGAAATGAATAATTAAAAAAATGTAGGATTGGTTTGCTGGCCAACATGTTTTTAAGTGCTTGGAAGACCGCTTTTTGTTTTTCTCCAAACAAGAAACCCTTTTCCTGTTTCAGTAATTCTGTAAGTGGATAAGCTAGAGTACTGTAATTCATGATAAACTTACAGAAGTATCTCCTTAGCCCGAGGAAGCTCTGTAGTTTTCTGGCAGTTGTTTTTTCTGCATAGTTAAGAACTGCCGCAGTTTTTTGATCAGAAATTCTTACTGTTCCTGCTTCTACTATATAGCCTAGAAATTCCACTCTTCTTTGCAAGAATTGGCACTTTTCCCAGTTGATGTTGAGGCCACTAGACGCAACTATCCTAAGTACCTCCTTAAGGCGAGTCAACCCTTCTTGTTCATTTTCTGACGAGATGCCGATATCATCCATATATGGACAGCAATTTGATGTTTTGAAGAAGGGGATCCTTGAAGACGTCGTTGATGTATCTTTGGAATGAACACGGCGAGTTGCATGGACCGAACGGTGTTTTGTTAAACACACCCATGTGAGAACCGAATGTTGTATGTTTTCTTGAACTCTTCTCCACTGGTACATGGAAGAATACTTTCTTCAAGTCGGGTGTAGTGTAGAATTTGGCCGCTTGTAGCGAGTCTAGCACCTCTTCCATATTCGGGATAGGGAAACGTTCCTTAACGATTCTGTTGCTCAATTGGCTATAGTCTACACAAAGGAGAAAAGTTCCATTCTTCTTTTTTATGAGGACTGCATGGCTCATATAATTAGATTTGCTGGGAGATATAATCCCTTGTGAAAGCCATTCTTCAATTTGTTGCTGAAAAATCCGCTTTTCCTTTGGTGATAGAAGCGCGGTTGTTGTGCGATAGGGGTGTCTTCCGCTAATACGATAGCTGTTTCTGTATCGCACTTCGGGTTAAAATTTGATTTATACTGTTGTTTAAGTGTTTCCACTTCATCCGGTAACTCGCAGACGTCGCTGTGGATTTGGATTACCATAAGTTGTTGTTCAAATCTCGATTCCGGTTGTGCTTTTCTTGGTAATATGAGACGATCATATCTGCTTGCTGCAAAAACTCCTTCCCAAATATCAGTTTAATGGGTAATACATCGGAGCATATGATATGCAGCACTGTTTCGAATCGCGGGTCGTCCAATGTGAGCTTAAAGTTAGCGAATCCTTTCGTGTATATTGTTTGGTTGCCTAACCTAACTAAGGACACTAGTGATTCGCTTAGTGTTGCCTTTCTGCTAATGCTGCTGTAGATATCCTCTCTTAGCAGGTTGAGGTCAATTCCAGTATCCAAGCCTTCTGTAACTATGTTTTCCATAACCACTCGATTGTACATTGTCGGCTTCGAAAGGGCATTCTGAGAGACCTTGGTTGTTGCTGTCTGTTTAGCTATTTTGGTTGGGCAGTCAGAAAATTTGTGGCAAATTGATCAGTCGTAACACTTGTAATTCTTTTGTCTGCATATATTCTGTGTATGACCAGGTTTACCGCAGTATTCACAGTTTATAAAAGGTCGTTTGTGATTAACTTGTTTTGTATTACTGGTGTTTTCAGTTACCTGCTTTTCAAGTACGCTATTATGTTTTTTAAACTGTTAATATAGTCTCAATTTCTCTTTGAATTACAGTACAGCATGAGCGCCGTATAATATAACTTTGTTCTCTGGCCTATCCTTAATGCCTCTGATCATGTACCCGATCAGAGAATCTTTGTCGACTGAACCCCGATCCCCCAGTTGGGATAAACGGAGAAAGTATGCTAGAAAGCTTTCATCAGCTCGCTTGTCTGCTGAGAATAGAAGCATGTGAACCTCTGCATTTTTTACTTTGATGTCAAAAGCATTAATGAGTTCTCTTTTGAACTCCATCCAGGTTTTGTAAAGCTTGTGTTTGCCTAGAATAGCTGCGGTTCCCGTAAGGAATTGCTTTGCATACGCAAGTTTCTGTTGACAATTTCAGCAAGTTCCTCAAAACCATGCGTCCACTGCATTACTGACTCATATAATACATCGCCAGAATATTTGCGAAGACTAGTTTGAACATCATGAAATGTGAAGGCACTCGATGTTGGATAACGGTAACCTAGTGTTGTCGAGTTTAAGTCAGGTAAACTTGATTCGTCCTCTGAGCCATTACTCTGTTCTGGATTGTTTTCCATATTGCCGGCGTTTATATCTGAAACACGTAGACGTTGATTAACATAGTGCGATTGCCACTGATTGACAGTCCTTTTTTGCCCAGTTTTCGCTTGATTCGATTGGTGCTGAGTCTCTTATAATGTGTTTAGGGCATTGTATTTCTGAAAACAACAATCTTAATTAGAAGAACCAGGACAAATATACTAATAAAAAATTATCTGACAGTTTTTGAAGTGAATTGACTGAGTCGATCTAGTTTTGTTACTTCCAGTGACAGTTTTCAGAGTTAGGTTTTCTGTTTTTGTTTTCAGCTGAAATGTACACAATCGTACATTATTTACATACACCCGATCCCTGTGTAATATTTATTCACAGAAAATTTGCGTAACTAACCTGAGCTATCTGCACTCTATTTTTGTTGTAAATCTTAAAATATTCGTATAATGTATCCTTGGAGTATACACAATCGCAAATCTGATTAGCAGTGCAATGCTCTTTGTTCGCGGCCGATTGTTAAAAAGAGATTTTCATCGATTTGGTATAGCTGTCAGTTGATGTGTGTTACTGTGAACTTTCACTGAGTAAAATTTTCAATTGTGAATATCTGTTGAAATTGGGGAATTCTCTGCACTTGGTGTTTTTATGATGTGCATTCAGCAAATGTGTTGAGGTATAAGAGCTAGAATCGGTCTACGACCAATTCTTATGATACCCGATAAAAATTCGTATGGTCACCGATCTATGCAAGTTTGATTTTGAAGTAGTTTCTCGCATATATTTCTAGAACGGTTCGTAGGACAGAAAAAATGATATAAGCAATTTTATAGGATTGATTACGTATTCTGAAGAAGTTTTAAGTACAATAAAAATGCCTTATTATATATATATAGTGTGTTGAGGTCTGATGGAATGGTGCGTTCCTGTTATGCACTTGGGAATGTGTGAACCGTTATACTGATCGCGTTTGTATTTTCCACAATTTATTCACCAACACGTTATTTTCAAAGTTTCTTTGATCCTTTAAGCCTTTGCAATCCGCAGAATGTCACAGTTTTGCTGTAAACAAAAGAAAGCACCGACACGGTTGAGCCACCCAAAATGTGGGTGAGGGTACTTTGACAAATAACACGCTTTAGGGTTTACACAAAGATAGTTCATTTATGAAAAACTAGCCTAAACATGAACCAACTAAACTTAGAGAAAAAAAACATTAACTACTATGGGTTTAAAGTAATTGATCGATTTGGTGAAGAAAACGCGCACGGCTCTATTCTGCATCTTTTTTTCCCGCTTCTATACTAAGTACGCGTAACAGCCACCTGATAAACCAATACCGCCCGGGTCATTTAAAGATTGAGCGAAATAGCATCAACTCAAGAGGCAGATCTGCTGCTTTAATTGTACCACATCCAAAGCCGCTTCAAGACATATTTTGCTATAACAGATACTCCCAGCTCGTGGAAAGACTGGAGGCTAGTATGATTCCAGTAGACATAGTATGATTCCAAGGGCAAACCCGCAGTTTTATTCAATTACAACTGACCACATCAACTATCAGCTTGCACAACATCTTTGTCGGGAGCACTGTGCTGCTTATTTAATAGCGAATTCTATTTGGCTTTAACTGGTGACAGCTCGGTAACACTGAGATTACTCTGAATTTCTATCTCAGCAACAAGATTGCTCAATTTAAAGTCAAGTTTGTATAACCGCATCCATAGCATTTTCTCGTGCTATAATTATTACCAAAGTAGAGTAAACGTGTGGATTTAATACTGCATTCAACCTTAGCTGTTTATAAGCATAGGTAATCTTATCTTCCTTCTTATAGAAATCATACATGTTCCTTTTATCCTATATTTTTCATAAATTTTGTGGTGTGGTATTTAGTGAAGATCAGATTGGATCTATTTCAGGAATCTCTAGACAGGGTCTGAATTATTATATGGGTGTCTGATTTTATTTTGTAGGAATTACCATAAATATATATTTTTCAGTTCCAGATTAGATATCTCACAAGGTACAAGTCTTGAAATAAATTCATATCATCATTATTTCCTTAGTTTGTGTAGCAACTATCTTCCGTAAGTAAAAGGATCGAAGGTTATAAGTTTAGTGTACGGTCTGGGTCTTTCTTATAGATTTTTCGTATCTAAGTAGCAATTATTGGAATTAGACTGTAAGGTCAGACTGGATCTATACACGAATCTCTAGATCGGGTCAATATTCTTATATGTATAGTCTTATTTTAGTTTGTGGCAAGTACAGTATCTATGAGTTTTCTATAACATATTATATAGGTATAAATCTTGAAATCTTTTCATACACCTCATACATTTTTATTTGTAAATTAAATCGTCATATTTGAATTTTCGTCGCGAAGGTCAGGATAGGATTCATATATGAATCTCTAGATCGGATCACCATAATTTTATATATATCTACTTATTCCTAGCAAGTACTATACATATATATATACATATATACGTTTTTATAACATATTATAGTCACATATTAGATATTTACCAAATATCTGGGATATGTCTCCTAAGGGAATCCAAAAGGAAAGCATAAAATCAGAAAAGAGCCTTGTACCTCGTCCCGACGTCGTACTTTGCCCAACGTAACAATAGGTGCCCCCGAAAGGAAACGAATAAACAGACTTCCAATTTGAAGCAATTGCCTGGGGAAAAGACAAAATCGAAAGGCTCAACCCCGGTACTGAAGGTGTCCACCCTGAAATCTACACCCACCGAAACACAAATCCTGTCCTGAGAATCAGACCGAATCTGATTATCCTCATTGAGGAAGAAACCTAAATTTTTATTAACTGCAAATCCCCCCCCCCCCCCCCCCGTCAAAAAATCAGATAATGAGGATAAAGTCATTTGGATAGACTCCTCAGGATTTAAAAACTTGTTTCACTTAGCATGTGCAAACATCACGATTGTTGATTATCTCTCATGCTACTCACAAAAAATAGTCGAATGAACATATACACCTTGTATTAAATATTTAAATAAAAAAATGTATGTCCAGCAAGCAACAAATTGTACCTAACTCTAACCAGACTGCACTGATTCCAGTGAAATCAGCAAAAGCTCTGGTAAGGCGACGGTGGGTAAAATGATAAAAGTGATTGATACCACCCCCATCTTAACAAATAACCACCCCATCGACGAACACACGTTGACGTCGAAATAAACTACGAGTGTAGTTTGGCCTACGAAAGTAGGTCAGCTCTCGCACGAAAAGCATCACCTACTAGATGATTTGCATCTCACTGAGAAAAAAAGATTCCCTAACTCAACGCGACTAAGGAATCAGCAAAACTATTGCTGGCATTAATAGCGCAATACGCAATGTCGAAAAAAGAAGAGCTCTGATTGTGAGTAATTTGCCGAGTGCATTATGAACGGCCAATTCGAGGAAAAAACTTCGCCCTGACTTTTTCGAAATTCTGGATCTTGACCCCTCTTTCACAAAGCTATTGAGCTCGATGTACCTTTTAAAGCCGAGGCAGGGTCACCTACCAAGCAAGTTCTAACTCTCAACTTGCTGGATTAGATTCTACTACTAGGAAGACTGCAAAAAGTTTTCAGTTTTATATTAGAAAACTGGTCGCAACTTCCCTCGCGCTTAACAAAATTGTGCCAGGAAGCCCGGATTTGAGAGCTTATATTAACGACGATCTGATGTTAACAGAACTATTATTCAAGGCACTAGTACTCAATAGGCACGGTATGAGTGATAAGTGTCTTCAAAAGAAATCGAATCATTTATGAGACATACAAATCGCAGTATATGGAGTAAATGTTATATCACCTCGCTTTTCCACTGAACTGTGCCATACATCTGTCGGGCACTACACCTGCCCCTAGTCCCCCAATTTAATCATGGATAGGACTCACATCACGCTATCCACACAAGAGGAGTTAACATTAGCTCTCACTCTCCTTCTGCATTAACATACTGTCCTTCAATGCGCGGTCCACACCTAAAAATCTTCAATTTATAAGACACCCTGGCAGACGATTATAAAATTGGTGCATTCATGTTGTGTGAGACATGGACGAAAACTCATCATATATTCAAAAATCAATTCAGATACAAGGATAAAGATTATACAGAGTAGACAGGGTCAGCAGAAGAGGAGCTAGGAGGTATCCATCTATGTAACAAGCACGCAACAGTCTCAAACACAGAAACCATCGCTAGACCACCTGATATTCGTAGATATGCTTCATATCTGTTGATGAACCCGGGCTCGCTGCCGAATGTTCATCAGAATATTAGTCACTCTTTTCGCTCAGGCATACATCTCGCCTCTGGAGGCACAGATACGACACACGATGGCATACATTGGACTCAGAAAGTTAATCTGGACAATAATGTCAATAAGCCAAATTTCAATCTGAATAACGTATCGGAGATGGAGGTTGTTGTTGTTCGAATCAAAACCAATGCTGTTGGATACAAAGATTCCCCAGAAAGTACTATGAAATAGTACTGCTTATATCTTGACCAGCAATTACTCGTCTCATTAAAAACGCTCTTAACCAAATCGAACTTCCCAGGCAGGTGGAAAGTTGGCCTTATAACACCCATTCCCAAAGCCTCGTCCCAAAGAACATTTCGGAATGGAGACCGATGACCATTCTACCAGCAACATCAGTAGGTAAATAATGCGGGCTCTGGCGCAAAATCCATGTTATTTCTTATGGAGGTCCTAATTCACTTTTGCAAATCTGAAAGTTCTGGCGCAAAATCCTATGTAATTTTAATGGGAAAATCTAAATTCACTTTTGCAAATCTGAAAGTTCTGGCCCAAAATCGTATGTAATTTTAAAGGGGAAACCTAAATTCACTTTTGCAGCTATCTCGCTCGCACGCATCAACCGTCTCTGTCTCGCTGTTGTGACTCAGGTGCCTAATGCCCCGAGTCACAACCATAAGGTCAATGCAACAATATATTGCCCTATGCAATATATTGATGCATTACAAGTGACCCTGAAAATGAAAAATTATTTCATTTAAAATTTCGTTTAAAATTTAAAATGCATTTCCATGTCATAACAAAATGCAATTTAGCATAAATTGCATTTTGTTATCAGGCAGGCATTTCATTCTCAAGATATGCACAGCATACTTCCCTACGTACACAAGTGCATATCGGATTACAGTTTTGCATAGATGCATATAGCGTGCATCAAAACTTTTGTGAATTTTCTCACGTACCATTTTTCAACGTCGTGAGAAAGCAAAAGATAATGAAAAAGCTTTTAACAAATATCGCGGGTACCTCGGGGAGTTTCTTTTCAGACCGCGGAGAAAATAGTCAAAGTCGTCGATAGTGCTATTTGTTTTTATATAATAATTCAGTGTTATTCTTTTTTTTCATTTTTATAATAATTTAGTGTTATCCTTTTTTTTTTATTTAATAATAATTTAGTGCTATTTCTCTTATATATACATATATCTAGTAATAATCTAGTGCTATTCTTCCTTTTTTTTATTTGCTGACATCTTATCCCCTATTTTTGATAATAAATAAATAGTAAACACCCATTTAGTGCTATTTTTTTTATTTTGTTTTACCAATAAACTAAATTTTCCCTAATCAGTGCAGTGTCCACTAAGTGTGTAAAAACTCTCTCAACTATCTGTGCGCTCTCCCGCCGGAGCACGGTGCACACAATACAACATTTTGGTGGCAGCGGACTAAAATTAACACAGTCTCTTTAACAAAAAAAAAAAAAACAATTAAATTTTAATTAAATACATAAAAAATAAAAATTTAAAATTATTAAAATCGGGCACAAACACATAAACTTATTTACCTAATTAGTAAAAACTTCTGCAAAAAAAAATTAACTTTGAAAAAATAAATAAAAAGTAACAACATTTTGGACTCTAAATAAAAACTAGTGCCAATAAAATTAAATAAAATTAAAAACAAATGAAATTTAAAATAATAATATAAATCTACCGAACAAATCAGTGCCAAAGAAAAAAAATCGAATCAGTTAAATTAAAATTAAACAGTTAAAAAATAAAAATAAAATAGTAAAAAAACTGTCACAAAAAGACAACAACTTTAGGAAAAAAAACCCGGGTACCCAGGGGGTACTTAGAGGAGATAGTTTAAGCATCCAAGCGCTCACCGTGGGACCGAAGGAGGCTTCATCCCTGCTCACTAAGACGACATATAGAAGGAAGGAAGACGCCCGACGTATCTTCAGGATCATAATACCATCTGCCAATTTCAAATTTATATTCCCAACTATAATTCTACAAGAAATCGTCGCCCAGGACGCGCGACGTATCAACATCTACAAACATCTTAATCCCCATCTATATTCATCATAGGTACTCATAAACAGCATCAACTCCAGATTCATACATTTCGGATAATATATAAGGTAGAAAAATTGAACACTATAATATATCGGGAGAAACAAGTTATTTTGAATATTTACGTGATTAGAATTCATTTTTCGGATTTGACATATTTTTTTGATTACTTACATTTTCCATAATTAGCTACACATTTCCACATTTCCATATTTTCTGATTTTTTTTTTCATATTTACAAGTTATTTACATAATTACACTTTTTCTGGGTATTTACATTTTATCTGATTAATTGGGAATTTGCATTTTTTTTTTATTGATTTTGATTGTGATTTTTATATATATATCAAGAAGAAAATAACTTCCTTATATCACCTTCGATTCTCATTTAACTTGAAGGAAAATTTCAATTCAACACACACAAATCAAAACCTACTTTTCCACGATGCGACCTCTGCTGTAAGACTTCGTGAGATTGCTGGTCAGAGGAATTCGGAAAGAATCAATAATTGTCCTCCTTCAATAAAGCTTCATAAGCCTGTTGATCAGGAGGAGATTTTGGTTGGGGTAAGCGGTTTAAATTACCCGCCTTTGGTTAGCAAACAAATTTCATTTTCCTTTATCGACAATATACATATATATATATATATAATTGTTTAACTTTTCGAATGTTGACATGACCTTTTCCCTTTTTTTTTAATAACTCCAAAATTTGTTATTGAAGTCATAACTCTATTTCCGATAATATTTGACAAGCAAATATTGCTTTACTTTTTCTCTTTTCGTGCATATCTTTTAGACTTTCCTGGAAATTTTGGTTTCTCCTTCATCCTAATTTTTACACCAAACAAAAATTCGAATATTTAATACGAACAAATCGGTGGTTATTATTAATTAATCCCTATTTCACTATTGATTATTCATTTTGTTATTGCTATTGTCGTTTTATATACGTTTACAAAAAATAATACGCACCTAAATATATACCTACCTACCACACGAGCAATTTTTCTAATTTTTCATACTAATTCGTTGTTTCAACCAATCAAACTAAAACATATTCTAAATTGCTCCATAAGAGTTATATAGAATTCCAGAGATAATTTTTATTCTAATTGAAATCAAGTGTTTTTGGATTTATTCACACATTTTTCCTTTTATTGTGGTGCTGTGTTTCAAAATTTTATTTGCTGTACTCTCCTCAATTTTTACGCCCCACCCCAAGCAAAAGGACTTCAGACTTTACTTCTGAAAAACTCCAAACTTTGGAAGACGTATGGGCTTCATTTGAAAAAACGGAAACCCTGATTCAAAATCATGAAGATTTTACTGAAACTCATGATTATTTTAAGCAATCATGCTATGACAAAACAGAGGACTAGTACAATCTTAGAAAGGCAACTCTGTCTGATAGGTTGAAATCCATATCAGTACACACAGAGCGCAAAAATAACCCGTTTTACGTTCCACCTCCGAAAACTTCGCAAAAAACGACTGCAACTGGTAACCAAGACAGCACAGACAAATATCAATCAAATACAGTACGGCGTCGATTACAAGAAGATAGACGAAAAACGTTATCCCATATTATTCAATCTAGAGATAATAATTCACTTGCAACTGCAACCCAGGCATATCTAAACCAAAAATTAAACTCGTTTCACAAATATTGGGACGACTTCGAAGAAACACATAACGAAATAATCTTGAGTGTTGGCCCAAGCGACAGAGATAGCGAAGACTTCGCAAATGTTGTTTACATAAATATGCAAACATCATTCTCAGATACTATAATTGCCCTTCAGGAACAGCTAGATTCGCGATTGCAAGAGTTATCAAATACCGCAAATGATTTAACAAATCATCACCATAATGTCTCCTTTAGAGACCAGCCGCATTTCTCCTTATCAGACGCAAGATCATAAATT
>OZ005742.1:97526763-97556763 GCA_963930735.1 Dioctria linearis
TGATAGAAGCGCGGTTGTTGTGCGATAGGGGTGTCTTCCGCTAATACGATAGCTGTTTCTGTATCGCACTTCGGGTTAAAATTTGATTTATACTGTTGTTTAAGTGTTTCCACTTCATCCGGTAACTCGCAGACGTCGCTGTGGATTTGGATTACCATAAGTTGTTGTTCAAATCTCGATTCCGGTTGTGCTTTTCTTGGTAATATGAGACGATCATATCTGCTTGCTGCAAAAACTCCTTCCCAAATATCAGTTTAATGGGTAATACATCGGAGCATATGATATGCAGCACTGTTTCGAATCGCGGGTCGTCCAATGTGAGCTTAAAGTTAGCGAATCCTTTCGTGTATATTGTTTGGTTGCCTAACCTAACTAAGGACACTAGTGATTCGCTTAGTGTTGCCTTTCTGCTAATGCTGCTGTAGATATCCTCTCTTAGCAGGTTGAGGTCAATTCCAGTATCCAAGCCTTCTGTAACTATGTTTTCCATAACCACTCGATTGTACATTGTCGGCTTCGAAAGGGCATTCTGAGAGACCTTGGTTGTTGCTGTCTGTTTAGCTATTTTGGTTGGGCAGTCAGAAAATTTGTGGCAAATTGATCAGTCGTAACACTTGTAATTCTTTTGTCTGCATATATTCTGTGTATGACCAGGTTTACCGCAGTATTCACAGTTTATAAAAGGTCGTTTGTGATTAACTTGTTTTGTATTACTGGTGTTTTCAGTTACCTGCTTTTCAAGTACGCTATTATGTTTTTTAAACTGTTAATATAGTCTCAATTTCTCTTTGAATTACAGTACAGCATGAGCGCCGTATAATATAACTTTGTTCTCTGGCCTATCCTTAATGCCTCTGATCATGTACCCGATCAGAGAATCTTTGTCGACTGAACCCCGATCCCCCAGTTGGGATAAACGGAGAAAGTATGCTAGAAAGCTTTCATCAGCTCGCTTGTCTGCTGAGAATAGAAGCATGTGAACCTCTGCATTTTTTACTTTGATGTCAAAAGCATTAATGAGTTCTCTTTTGAACTCCATCCAGGTTTTGTAAAGCTTGTGTTTGCCTAGAATAGCTGCGGTTCCCGTAAGGAATTGCTTTGCATACGCAAGTTTCTGTTGACAATTTCAGCAAGTTCCTCAAAACCATGCGTCCACTGCATTACTGACTCATATAATTCATCGCCAGAATATTTGCGAAGACTAGTTTGAACATCATGAAATGTGAAGGCACTCGATGTTGGATAACGGTAACCTAGTGTTGTCGAGTTTAAGTCAGGTAAACTTGATTCGTCCTCTGAGCCATTACTCTGTTCTGGATTGTTTTCCATATTGCCGGCGTTTATATCTGAAAACACGTAGACGTTGGATTAACATAGTGCGATTGCCACTGATTGACAGTCCTTTTTTGCCCAGTTTTCGCTTGATTCGATTGGTGCTGAGTCTCTTATAATGTGTTTAGGGCATTGTATTTCTGAAAACAACAATCTTAATTAGAAGAACCAGACAAATATACGAATAAAAATTATCTGACAGTTTTTGAAGTGAATTGACTGATCGATCTAGTTTTGTTACTTCCAGTGACAGTTTTCAGGTTAGGTTTTCTGTTTTTGTTTCAGCTGAAATGTACACAATCGTACATTATTTACATACACCCGATCCCTGTGTAATATTTATTCACAGAAAATTTGCGTAACTAACCTGAGCTATCTGCACTCTATTTTTGTTGTAAATCTTAAAATATTCGTATAATGTATCCTTGGAGTATACACAATCGCAAATCTGATTAGCAGTGCAATGCTCTTTGTTCGCGGCCGATTGTTAAAAGAGATTTTCATCGATTTGTATAGCTGTCAGTTGATGTGTGTTACTGTGAACTTTCACTGAGTAAAATTTTCAATTGTGAATATCTGTTGAAATTGGGGAATTCTCTGCACTTGGTGTTTTTATGATGTGCATTCAGCAATGTGTTGAGGTATAAGAGCTAGAATCGGTCTACGACCAATTCTTATGATACCCGATAAAAATTCGTATGGTCACCGATCTATGCAAGTTTGATTTTGAAGTAGTTTCTCGCATATATTTCTAGAACGGTTCGTAGGACAGAAAAAATGATATAAGCAATTTTATAGGATTGATTACGTATTCTGAAGAAGTTTTAAGTACAATAAAAATGCCTTATATATATATATATGTGTTGAGGTCTGATGGAATGTGCGTTCCTGTTATGCACTTGGGAATGTGTGAACCGTTATACTGATCGCGTTTGTATTTTCCACAATTTATTCACCAACACGTTATTTTCAAAGTTTCTTTTGATCCTTTAAGCCTTTGCAATCCGCAGAATGTCACAGTTTTGCTGTAAAACAAAAGAAAGCACCGACACGGTTGAGCACCCAAAATGTGGGTGAGGGTACTTTGACAAATAACACGCTTTAGGGTTTACACAAAGATAGTTCATTTATTGAAAAACTAGCCTAAACATGAACCAACTAAACTTAGAGAAAAAAACATTAACTACTATGGTTTAAAGTAATTGATCGATTTGGTGAAGAAAACGCGCACGGCTCTATTCTGCATCTTTTTTTCCCGCTTCTATACTAAGTACGCGTAACAGCCACCTGATAAACCAATACCGCCCGGGTCATTTAAAGATTGAGCGAAATAGCATCAACTCAAGAGGCAGATCTGCTGCTTTAATTGTACCACATCCAAAGCCGCTTCAAGACATATTTGCTATACAGATACTCCCAGCTCGTGGAAAGACTGGGAGGCATAGTATGATTCCAGTAGACATAGTATGATTCCAAGGGCAAACCCGCAGTTTTATTCAATTACAACTGACCACATCAACTATCAGCTTGCACAACATCTTTGTCGGGAGCACTGTGCTGCTTATTTAATAGCGAATTCTATTTTGGCTTTAACTGGTGACAGCTCGGTAACACTGAGATTACTCTGAATTTCTATCTCAGCAACAAGATGCTCAATTTAAAGTCAAGTTTGTATAACCGCATCCATAGCATTTTCTCGTGCTATAATTATTACCAAAGTAGAGTAAACGTGTGGATTTAATACTGCATTCAACCTTAGCTGTTTATAAGCATAGGTAATCTTATCTTCCTTCTTATAGAAACATACATGTTCCTTTTATCCTATATTTTTCATAAATTTGTGGTGTGGTATTTAGTGGAAGATCAGATTGGATCTATTCAGGAATCTCTAGACAGGGTCTGAATTATTATATGGGTGTCTGATTTTATTTTGTAGGAATTACCATAAATATATATTTTTCAGTTCCAGATTAGATATCTCACAAGGTACAAGTCTTGAAATAAATTCATATCATCATTATTTCCTTAGTTGTGTAGCAACTATCTTCCGTAAGTAAAAGGATCGAAGGTTATAAGTTTAGTGTACGGTCTGGGTCTTTCTTATAGATTTTTCGTATCTAAGTAGCAATTATTGGAATTAGACTGTAAGGTCAGACTGGATCTATACACGAATCTCTAGATCGGGTCAATATTCTTATATGTATATCTTATTTTAGTTTGTGGCAAGTACAGTATCTATGAGTTTCTATAACATATTATATAGGTATAAATCTTGAAATCTTTTCATACCCTCATACATTTTTATTTGTAAATTAAATCGTCATATTTGAATTTTCGTCGAAGGTCAGATAGGATTCATATATGAATCTCTAGATCGGATCACCATAATTTTATATATATCTTACTTTATTCCTAGCAAGTACTATACATATATATATACATATATACGTTTTTATAACATATTATAGTCACATATTAGATATTTACCAAATATCTGGGATAATGTCTCCTAAGGGAATCCAAAAGGAAAGCATAAAATCAGAAAAGAGCCTTGTACCTCGTCCCGACGTCGTACTTTGCCCAACGTAACAATAGGTGCCCCGAAAGGAACGAATAAACAGACTTCCAATTTGAAGCAATTGCCTGGGGAAAAGACAAAATCGAAAGGCTCAACCCCGGTACTGAAGGTGTCCACCCTGAAATCTACACCCACCGAAACCAAATCCTGTCCTGAGAATCAGACCGAATCTGATATCCTCATTGAGGAAGAACCTAAATTTTTATTAACTGCAAATCCCCCCCCCCCCCCCCGTCAAAAAATCAGATAATGAGGATAAAGTCATTTGGATAGACTCCTCAGGATTTAAAAACTTGTTTCACTTAGCATGTGCAAACATCACGATTGTTGATTATCTCTCATGCTACTCACAAAAAATAGTCGAATGAACATATACACCTTGTATTAAATATTTAAATAAAAAATGTATGTCCAGCAAGCAACAAATTGTACCTAACTCTAACCAGACTGCACTGATTCCAGTGAAATCAGCAAAAGCTCTGGTAAAGGCGACGGTGGGTAAAATGATAAAAGTGATTGATACCACCCCCCATCTTAACAAATAACCACCCCATCGACGAACACACGTTGACGTCGAAATAAACTACGAGTGTAGTTTGGCCTACGAAAGTAGGTCAGCCTCGCACGAAAAGCATCACCTACTAGATGATTTGCATCTCACTGAGAAAAAAAGATTCCCTAACCAACGCGACTAAGGAATCAGCAAAAACTATTGCTGGCATTAATAGCGCAATACGCAATGTCGAAAAAAGAAGAGCTCTGATTGTGAGTAATTGCCGAGTGCATTATGAACCGGCCAATTCGAGGAAAAACTTCGCCCTGACTTTTTCGAAATTCTGGATCTTGACCCCTCTTTCACAAGCTATTGAGCTCGATGTACCTTTTAAAGCCGAGGCAGGGTCACCTACCAAGCAAGTTCTAACTCTCAACTTGCTGGATTAGATTCTACTACTAGGAAGACTGCAAAAAGTTTTCAGTTTTATATTAGAAAACTGGTCGCAACTTCCCTCGCGCTTAACAAAATTGTGCCAGGAAGCCCGGATTTGAGAGCTTATATTAACGACGATCTGATGTTAACAGAACTATTATTCAAGGCACTAGTACTCAATAGGCACGGATGAGTGATAAGTGTCTTCAAAAGAAATCGAATCATTTATGAGACATACAAATCGCAGTATAATGGAGTAAATGTTATATCACCTCGCTTTTCCACTGAACTGGCCATACATCTGTCGGGCACTACACCTGCCCCTAGTCCCCAATTAATCATGGATAGGACTCACATCACGCTATCCACACAAGAGGAGTTAACATTAGCTCTCACTCCTTCTGCCATTAACATACTGTCCTTCAATGCGCGGTCCACACCTAAAAATCTTCAATTTATAAGACACCTGGCAGACGATTATAAAATTGGTGCATTCATGTTGTGTGAGACATGGACGAAAACTCATCATATATCAAAAATCAATTCAGATACAAGGATAAAGATTATACAGAGTAGACAGGGTCAGCAGAAGAGGAGCTAGAGTATCCATCTATGTAACAAGCACGCAACAGTCTCAAACACAGAAACCATCGCTAGACCACCTGATATTCGTAGATATGCTTCATATCTGTTGATGAACCCGGGCTCGCTGCCGAATGTTCATCAGAATATTAGTCACTCTTTTTCGCTCAGGCATACAATCTCGCCTCTGGAGGCACAGATACGACACACGATGGCATACATTGGACTCAGAAAGTTAATCTGGACAATAATGTCAATAAGCCAAATTTCAATCTGAATAACGTATCGGAGATGGAGGTTGTTGTTGTTCGAATCAAAACCAATGCTGTTGGATACAAAGATTCCCCCAGAAAGTACTATGAAATAGTACTGCCTTATATCTTACCAGCAATTACTCGTCTCATTAAAACGCTCTTAACCAAATCGAACTTCCCAGGCAGGTGGAAAGTTGGCCTTATAACACCCATTCCCAAAGCCTCGTCCCAAAGAACATTTCGGAATGGAGACCGATGACCATTCTACCAGCAACATCAGTAGGTAAATAATGCGGGCTCTGGCGCAAAATCCCATGTTATTTCTTATGGAGGTCCTAATTCACTTTTGCAAATCTGAAAGTTCTGGCGCAAAATCCTATGTAATTTTAATGGGAAAATCTAAATTCACTTTTGCAAATCTGAAAGTTCTGGCCCAAAATCGTATGTAATTTTAAAGGGGAAACCTAAATTCACTTTTGCAGCTATCTCGCTCGCACGCATCAACCGTCTCTGTCTCGCTGTTGTGACTCAGGTGCCTAATGCCCCGAGTCACAACCATAAGGTCAATGCAACAATATATTGCCCTATGCAATATATTGATGCATTACAAGTGACCCTGAAAATGAAAAATTATTTCATTTAAAATTTCGTTTAAAATTTAAAATGCATTTCCATGTCATAACAAAATGCAATTTAGCATAAATTGCATTTTGTTATCAGGCAGGCATTTCATTCTCAAGATATGCACAGCATACTTCCCTACGTACACAAGTGCATATCGGATTACAGTTTTGCATAGATGCATATAGCGTGCATCAAAACTTTTGTGAATTTTCTCACGTACCATTTTTCAACGTCGTGAGAAAGCAAAAGATAATGAAAAAGCTTTTAACAAATATCGCGGGTACCTCGGGGAGTTTCTTTTCAGACCGCGGAGAAAATAGTCAAAGTCGTCGATAGTGCTATTTGTTTTTATATAATAATTCAGTGTTATTCTTTTTTTTCATTTTTATAATAATTTAGTGTTATCCTTTTTTTTTTATTTAATAATAATTTAGTGCTATTTCTCTTATATATACATATATCTAGTAATAATCTAGTGCTATTCTTCCTTTTTTTTATTTGCTGACATCTTATCCCCTATTTTTGATAATAAATAAATAGTAAACACCCATTTAGTGCTATTTTTTTTATTTTGTTTTACCAATAAACTAAATTTTCCCTAATCAGTGCAGTGTCCACTAAGTGTGTAAAAACTCTCTCAACTATCTGTGCGCTCTCCCGCCGGAGCACGGTGCACACAATACAACATTTTGGTGGCAGCGGACTAAAATTAACACAGTCTCTTTAACAAAAAAAAAAAAAACAATTAAATTTTAATTAAATACATAAAAAATAAAAATTTAAAATTATTAAAATCGGGCACAAACACATAAACTTATTTACCTAATTAGTAAAAACTTCTGCAAAAAAAAATTAACTTTGAAAAAATAAATAAAAAGTAACAACATTTTGGACTCTAAATAAAAACTAGTGCCAATAAAATTAAATAAAATTAAAAACAAATGAAATTTAAAATAATAATATAAATCTACCGAACAAATCAGTGCCAAAGAAAAAAAATCGAATCAGTTAAATTAAAATTAAACAGTTAAAAAATAAAAATAAAATAGTAAAAAAACTGTCACAAAAAGACAACAACTTTAGGAAAAAAAACCCGGGTACCCAGGGGGTACTTAGAGGAGATAGTTTAAGCATCCAAGCGCTCACCGTGGGACCGAAGGAGGCTTCATCCCTGCTCACTAAGACGACATATAGAAGGAAGGAAGACGCCCGACGTATCTTCAGGATCATAATACCATCTGCCAATTTCAAATTTATATTCCCAACTATAATTCTACAAGAAATCGTCGCCCAGGACGCGCGACGTATCAACATCTACAAACATCTTAATCCCCATCTATATTCATCATAGGTACTCATAAACAGCATCAACTCCAGATTCATACATTTCGGATAATATATAAGGTAGAAAAATTGAACACTATAATATATCGGGAGAAACAAGTTATTTTGAATATTTACGTGATTAGAATTCATTTTTCGGATTTGACATATTTTTTTGATTACTTACATTTTCCATAATTAGCTACACATTTCCACATTTCCATATTTTCTGATTTTTTTTTTCATATTTACAAGTTATTTACATAATTACACTTTTTCTGGGTATTTACATTTTATCTGATTAATTGGGAATTTGCATTTTTTTTTTATTGATTTTGATTGTGATTTTTATATATATATCAAGAAGAAAATAACTTCCTTATATCACCTTCGATTCTCATTTAACTTGAAGGAAAATTTCAATTCAACACACACAAATCAAAACCTACTTTTCCACGATGCGACCTCTGCTGTAAGACTTCGTGAGATTGCTGGTCAGAGGAATTCGGAAAGAATCAATAATTGTCCTCCTTCAATAAAGCTTCATAAGCCTGTTGATCAGGAGGAGATTTTGGTTGGGGTAAGCGGTTTAAATTACCCGCCTTTGGTTAGCAAACAAATTTCATTTTCCTTTATCGACAATATACATATATATATATATATAATTGTTTAACTTTTCGAATGTTGACATGACCTTTTCCCTTTTTTTTTAATAACTCCAAAATTTGTTATTGAAGTCATAACTCTATTTCCGATAATATTTGACAAGCAAATATTGCTTTACTTTTTCTCTTTTCGTGCATATCTTTTAGACTTTCCTGGAAATTTTGGTTTCTCCTTCATCCTAATTTTTACACCAAACAAAAATTCGAATATTTAATACGAACAAATCGGTGGTTATTATTAATTAATCCCTATTTCACTATTGATTATTCATTTTGTTATTGCTATTGTCGTTTTATATACGTTTACAAAAAATAATACGCACCTAAATATATACCTACCTACCACACGAGCAATTTTTCTAATTTTTCATACTAATTCGTTGTTTCAACCAATCAAACTAAAACATATTCTAAATTGCTCCATAAGAGTTATATAGAATTCCAGAGATAATTTTTATTCTAATTGAAATCAAGTGTTTTTGGATTTATTCACACATTTTTCCTTTTATTGTGGTGCTGTGTTTCAAAATTTTATTTGCTGTACTCTCCTCAATTTTTACGCCCCACCCCAAGCAAAAGGACTTCAGACTTTACTTCTGAAAAACTCCAAACTTTGGAAGACGTATGGGCTTCATTTGAAAAAACGGAAACCCTGATTCAAAATCATGAAGATTTTACTGAAACTCATGATTATTTTAAGCAATCATGCTATGACAAAACAGAGGACTAGTACAATCTTAGAAAGGCAACTCTGTCTGATAGGTTGAAATCCATATCAGTACACACAGAGCGCAAAAATAACCCGTTTTACGTTCCACCTCCGAAAACTTCGCAAAAAACGACTGCAACTGGTAACCAAGACAGCACAGACAAATATCAATCAAATACAGTACGGCGTCGATTACAAGAAGATAGACGAAAAACGTTATCCCATATTATTCAATCTAGAGATAATAATTCACTTGCAACTGCAACCCAGGCATATCTAAACCAAAAATTAAACTCGTTTCACAAATATTGGGACGACTTCGAAGAAACACATAACGAAATAATCTTGAGTGTTGGCCCAAGCGACAGAGATAGCGAAGACTTCGCAAATGTTGTTTACATAAATATGCAAACATCATTCTCAGATACTATAATTGCCCTTCAGGAACAGCTAGATTCGCGATTGCAAGAGTTATCAAATACCGCAAATGATTTAACAAATCATCACCATAATGTCTCCTTTAGAGACCAGCCGCATTTCTCCTTATCAGACGCAAGATCATAAATTCCAAATTTTAGTGGAAATTCTAAGGATTTCCACAAATTTATTTCCAGTTGTGATGACATGTACGCAACAGCATCGACGGTAAACGAAAAACACTCCCGCCTTAGCTTAATAAGGAGTAAATTATCTGCACAGGCATATGACGTATATAGATACAATCAAATATCAGATTGGTCTGAATTAAAATCTCTGTTAACTCAAACCTTCGAAATCAAAATCTCTAGATCCACCCAACAGTCTCAATTAAATAATTCAAAACAAGGTAGAGAGGAAAGTGTAAAAGACTTTCTTCAAAGACTAAATGCAACACTATCCAAATTAAATGAGGCAACGCACTCTTACACAACGGATAAGGTACTTTTAAAATCTCTTTTAAAAGACAATGAGTGTCAAACAGTGAGAGCTATTGAAGACGCATTATCCAATCGACAGCTACAGACTTTAGCAAAAGTCCAGTCTGATAAATCCTTCGCTTCACTAAAATCACATATCTTGGAGCATGCATCACGCTTAGAGCAGAAACAGCTCGTTTCCCAAGCACAAAACAAGGTATATCAAACTCCATTTGCGCAAGCAATAAATTCAAGTCTTCGCTGCTTCAAATGCAATAGACTGGGACATGCTGCGTCAAAATGTACAGTCACACAACGCCCTGCACAGAGTCTTAACATAATTCCAATAACAGACCCCCAATTACAACGCTCTCCAGACTTTAATAAAATTAAATATCCATCACAATCTCATTCATGTCCATATTGCCATCGGATGGGACATACAATCGAGGAATGCAGGACAAGAACTGCGAATAATAATCGCTTCAACGACAGCCCGGGAAATCAAAATAATTTCCAAAAGGTGAAAAATACTCCACCAACAAACACGGCTGACAGACAGCCTCAAAATAGGAACTGGCAGCAGCCAGTATTCCGAGAAAGTCGAACTTCACCGCCGCAGTATAACAATGCGAATATCTCGGCTAGATCACCATCTCCGAACAGGAAAAATAGCAAAAGTTCATCGGCATCCCGGCAGGGAAACTGGATGCTGCGGGGTGTCTCATTCGGCAACCCCTCGCACATACAAACTGCAGCACAAGTCCACAGGATTCTCGAGACAATATCGACACAGGCAACAATAAATTAATTCATATACCAGTCCAAATTAATAAAAATTCATTAACAATTTCTTTGCCTGTCGACATCTGCTTCGCTCCAAAATTTACTTTTTTAATCGACACGGGAGCAGAGATCAGTTTAATAAAACTACATCCATTAAGGCCAGACAGTATCTGCTACAGAGATGCTGTCTGCAATATAAATGCTTTGTTTACAGAGTCCACTTCTACAGAAGGGCTCATATTTGCTAAATTGAATTTAGAATCTTCGAATAATAATAGCTCTATCCTAGAACACCCATTTCAAATTGTGGGATATAACTCCATCCTCTCATACGATGGCCTACTTGGTCATGACTTTTTATCTCGATACAATGCTAGTATCAATTACAAAAATAAATATATTTCTTTAGAAATAAACGATTCAAATGAATCTTATCCTTATGAAGAATATTCCACTAACTACCCATACGTTTACTTGAAAAGCGAAGACCCAGAAAATAGGTCTCAGACAAAGAGTCTATTATATACAGGGATAACAGTCTCCAATAAAGATATTAATACAAATCTATCTCCATCAATTGCTTCGAAAAGCAATGCAAATGGATCGCCAGCACATGCTTCTCAAGAAATGAAGCATAAAGGTAAAAATCTATCTCCATCTATAGCCACACAAGAGGCTGAATTAAATAAAATTCTATCTCCATCCAAAGCTTCACAAGATATGAGGCAAGAACGTAAAAGTTTATCTCCATCTACATCAAAGGCTGCATCTAGTAAAATTCTATCTCCTTCATCAATAGATTCACAAAAAGTGAATTCCAAGATAAAATCAAAGAAGTCAAAGAATTTCAATAAAGTTTTATCTCCTTCAAATTCTATCGAGTCAGAATTATCGAATAACTCCTTCCGAATTCCACAAAAGTATTTATATCTCTTTCCTTTTAAAAATCCGAAAGAATCGGATAAATTAAATAAAAGTAAAATTCTGGCTCGATCAGAATTCATCATTGAAATTCCAAATCCTTCTATTCAAAATCAATCGGTTTGTTTCAAGAAAGAAATAAGGCCAGGTTCGTTTCTTGGAAATTCAATAGTCAAACTAGTCAATGGTATGGCAAAAGTCCTAATTCTCAATACAAATGAGGAGAACGCCGATCTGGGCCCTTACGAGGTGAACCCAGTTTCCCAATACTTCGACGACGTTGTGGTCATTTCGACAGACTCTGACAGAGATCCAATTAAGGGCAGAATAATGAAACTGCAAAACCTTATCAAATTGGATCACTGTAATTCAGAGGAATCTGAGAGTGTTCGCAATATCTGTAGGAAATTCAACGATCTCTTCTTCATAGAAGGGGATTTCCTTTCATATACAGATGCGATTACCCACAAAATCGAGACCTTCCAGGACAAACCGCCAATTTATACCAAGCCTTATAGACTTCCTGACGCAAGCCGGACGGAAATAAATCGGCAAATACTAGAATCCCTGGAATTCTCCACTTCTCCTAGTTCCTAAGAAACCAGATGAGAATGGAAACAAAAAGTGTCGAGTAGTGGTAGACTTTCGTCGTATTAACGACATTACAATTGGCGATGCGTACCCACTGCCTAATATCACTGATATATTAGACCAGTTGGGAAAGTCGAAATATTTTACCACACTAGACTTAGCCAGTGGATTTCACCAGATAAAAATGGACTCGAAGGACAGGGAGAAAACTGCCTTTAGCACACCCTATGGCCAATACGAATACAATCGTATGCCATTTGGTTTAAAAGGAGCCCCTGCTACTTTTCAACGAACCATGAACAATTTTCTATCTGGACTTCAAGGCATCTATTGCTTCGTATACATGGACGATATTTTAGTCCAAAGATACAATCTCAAAGATCATAATACAAGACTCACTACTGTATTTAGCCGTCTCCGCAATTTCAACCTCAAACTTCAACGGGACAAGTGCCACTTCCTAAGAAAGGAAATTATGTATTTAGGGCACATTATTACAGAAAATGGAGTCAAACCAGACCCAGCGAAGATTAAGTCAGTTCAGTCCTATCCCAGACCGAAGAAGGAAAAACATATAAAGGCTTTCCTTGGTTTCGTCGGCTACTATCGCCGCTTTATACCAAACTTTTCGAAAATAGCTAAACCACTTACAAATCTTTTACAGAATGATATCCCTTTCAAGTTCGACGCAATTTGTGATGAAGCATTTCGCGATTGACGCAATAAACTTATTCCAGCACCAATTTTATCATATCTCGATTTTAATAAAGAGTTTTTTGTCACCTCCGATGCCAGTGACTACGCCATCGGAGCAGTTCTTTCTCAAGTTGATGATCAAGGAGATCATCCAATCGCCTATGTGAGCCGAGTTGTCAATGGTGCAGAGACTCGTTACTCAGTTGAGCAATTCATACCGTACGTTTATGGCAGACAGTTTACAATTATAACTGACCATAAATCATTAGTATGGCTCATGAATCTGAAAGATCACTCCTCAATACTAAGCAGATGGAGAATACGTCTTGAGGAATATGACTACAAAGTAGTCCATAAATCATGGAAGCTCAAAACAAATGCAGACGCTCTCAGTAGAGCTATTCCAGATAGTTGCGAATATTTCGCAGAACCTACCACCTGCGTAAATGTGGTAACAAGGAATCAAGCTAGAGCTCAGGCAAATCTGAACATTCCCGACACGAGTATTATTACTCCAAACCCAGCTCAATCGTCATCAAACAATTCCTCAGTCATAATAACTGAAACTAATTTTCCTCTTTTACAGACTAAAAATGCTAATCCTAAATTCTTCATCTTGCCAATGCAAGATACAGAACTTGGAAGAGTGTTGGCTTCGAAACTAAAATTTTCAGATAAATCCCCACTTTAAGAAACTGAACTGAACTTCTTCACAAAAAAGGACTCCAAAATAATCATTTCAAAAACTAATTTACCTTATCGATCCCAAAGAGATAGATCAGACCTCGAAAAGATTTTGACTGAAATCTGCTCATACACAGAAGCAAATAAGTTAAAACAAATAAATATCTCCTTCCCTATATTAGATCCACAGAATCTCATAATTATTAAAAACGCTTTTGTCCAAATCTTCGCTACTAAACAAATAAATATAAAGCTCCATCAAGATGCAATAAAATATTTATCCGATAAAGATGACATCGAACAAGTTTTGAAGGATTTTCATTCATTACCGACGGGAGGCCATCAAGGTATTTCCCGTACAATTAAAAGAATCAAAAAGCAATTCTACTGGCCTGGCATGTCAGACGGACGACACCGTAAAGCATGTAAGGAAATGTAAACTTTGTCAGGTAAACAAAGTATCCAGAAATCCAAAAGTTCCAATGAAAATCTCGAGCATTAGCTCCAAACTTTCGAAAGAGTGTACCTAGACGTTGTAGGTCCTCTCCCAATTTCTCATTCTAGAAACAAATACATCCTTACATTCCAAGACGGACGACCTTTCAAAATTTTCTGAGGCCATTCCCAATGTCGACACCGAGTCTAAGACATTAGCGGAAGCCTTCACGACAACAATAGTTTGTCGACATGGTATTCCAGAAAGTATCCTCACAGATCAGGGTTCTAACCTCATAAGTGGCATGTTCGCCGAGGTATCTAAATTGCTGAGAATTAAAAGGCTCAAAACTACTCCATATCATCCTCAAACGAATGCTGCATTGGAGAGAAGCCACAGAACCTTAGCAGAATTTCTCCGATCTTATGTAGCAAAAGATCCACAATACTGGGATACTTGGATTCCTTATACCATGTTTGTATACAATGCTAACCCTCATTCGAGTACTAATAATACTCCTCGCGAAATCCTTTACGGATTCCCAGCTGAAATTCCAAACAAATTGAAATCTTCTCCAACCGTTTGCTATAATTACGACAATTATGCAAACGATTTAAAAGCGCGTCTACAGCATAGCTTCAAAATAGCTAAAGACACAGCCATGGCAAACAAAGAAAGATCAAAATTGCAATACGATAAAAGCTCCGTCCAAAAATCTTTTATGGTAGGCGATAAAGTCCTACATAAGGGCAGAGTTCGAGAGAACAAATTCTCACCACTATGGTCTGGTCCCTATGAGATAATGGAGATAAATTCCCCCGAAAATTCTATTATTAAAATCAATAATAAGAACAAAAGAGTCCATAACAATGACCTATAACTGTTCTCAAAGTAAAAACTTCAATATCTTCAAATATCATTCAGAGATATTAACATAGTGTGATCTTCCAGGTTTCCAAAATGATGCATATAGCATTCATTCTAATTTTCATCCCCTTAATCTACGCCTCAGGAATAGAGGTAAAGCAGCTGAATGCTACTGCAGGCATTTATTTTGAGGAAATTGGCAGAGCCAATTTCTACACCAACGAGTGGAAATTAGTGACACTCTACGACCTGGAATATTTTAAAACAGAATTTAACAACATCCAGTTCATAGGCCATCAAATGACAGCGCCCTGCCGGAAACTGGACAAACACTCAGCCTTTAGCAAACATAGAATATAAGAATATGTTACTTCTGACCCAAAATAGGAAACAAAGAGCACTATTTAATGCAATGGGCTCAATCTCCAAAGCCCTTTTCGGCACATTGGACGAAGATGATGCCAAGATTTATGACGAGCAAATCCGTAACCTCACCCTTAACCAAAACTCCCTCCTATCACTTATGAAAAACCAAACTGCGATAGTCGAATCAACCGCAAATGTTTTCAACAAAACTAAAGCCGAATTGAAAATGATTTCTTGGTTATGCATAAAAAGTTAATTTCAATACAGATAGCTACATCATTAATGGAAAACAGAACATTGGATAACAAAATATCCATAGAACTTGAATCACTCATTTCACTGGTTCTGATACCAAAATACCCAGTCGGAATTAATAGATCTCTTAACAGATTTAAGGCATGGAAAATTTCATCCTACACTCATTTCCCCTAGACAAATTAATGAACTCTTATTGAACATCAGACAGGAATTGCCAAATTCAATGATGCTTCCCATTAATTCTAGAGACAATATTTTATCACAAATCTACAAATTGGCCACAATAGCAGCGAATATTTTCAATAATAAAATAATTATCGAGCTCCGAATGCCACTTCCATTGAAGGAACCATACCAATTATTCAAAGCAATGCCATTACCCACACTCCTTAGCGGGTCCATCGTATAAAACAAACCAATGTGAAGTAAATCTGATAAAAAAGGAACCAATTACATCAACATGTAAAATCGTAATATTAGAACAAGATTATTATTGGGAGCAATTATAGCTGCAGAACGCCTAGCTTTTCGCCCTAAAAGATTCCATCCACATAGATATTATTTGCGAAAATTCTATTAGTTCACAAGTTCTGCAAGGAACTGGGACAATGCATATCAATCCCGGTTGTTATGTTCGCAGCAAGGAATTCATCCTGCACGGACATAACGTAAAAATGTCCAAATTCAATTCCCATTTTATCCGAACGATAAACATTTCCAATATAATATGGAATATGACGTCTTCTCACATGTAAACGTTTATAGAAACTTCCCCTAGAGATTATAATAATCATGGAGCTAAAGAGAGTGCTAGAATCCGTCCATTGCCAAGAAGAGCAAGAATCAATCCCGATCAATCCAATCAACAATCATCACATTCATCATTACGCACTGTCATATTTAACAGTGTCTGTAATCGTATCTATTATCTGCATGTATCTATACATGAGATATAAATCAAGGGCCCGCAAAGCTAAAAATATTCCGCCGGAACCTAAACTGGAAGATGTGCCTAAACCCGCACCTAGAAAGTTAAATTTCAAGATAACTCCAGCACCTAAAAGGAAAGCTACAGAAAACGTCTAACTTACGCACACTAACAAACGGACAACCGTAAACCCTTCCCTTCCTAGATTTTTACCGCATTAGTAACCAATTCAAATCCACAATGTCCAGACAAGAGTTGTTACGAAGAAATGAAAAATCTTGCATTTTCTGAGATAATATAAAATAAAGAGGAAAAAAAATAACGAATATAAACAATAATATCTTTTTGGCTTTCTTTGCCAAACAACTTTCAATTATGAAAAAAAAAAGAAAAAAACGTATGATATACCTGCTATATATGTAGGTATATATAAAAAAATAAATAAAAATAAATAAAAAAATACATTAGAAGTAAATATAATAAATAAAAAAAAACATAAACTCCAAAATAACATATCGTGAGTATATGTTAGCAACATTTTCTTTTAACCATAATAAATAAATAGCCGTTATGAATATTGCAAGGGAATATATCATGTAAATTAATTTGTATTCCTACCTATGATTAGTAACACCCCCTGTAATAATAAAATAATTCAATAATAAGTATAAAAAGAATATAACTTCTATCTCGTTGTATCTACTAAAAAAAAAAAAAACAAAAACAAAAAGTAATAATAATAAATAATTAAATATTAAACCATTCTAAGCTATAATAAAGGAATGTACATATACCTCCTATTAATAGTAAATCTATGAATATTATATTTATAAAACTTTCCACAGGGGGAGGGATGTTGTGACTCAGGTGCCCAATGCCTCGAATCACAACCATAAGGTCAATGCAACAATATATTGCCCTATGCAATATATTGATGCATTACAAGTGACCTTGAAAATGAAAAATTAAATCATTTAAAATTTCGTTTAAAATTTAAAATGCATTTAAAAATGCATTTCCATGTCATAACAAAATGCAATTTAGCATAAATTGCATTTTGTTATCAGGCAGGCATTTCATTCTCAGAATATGCACTGCATACTTACCTACGTACACAAGTGCATATCGGATTACAGTTTTGCATAGATGCATATAGCTTGCATCAAAAAAAGCTTTAAAAAATATCGCGTGAACATGGGTGCAATTTGCCGAAACCCCGGGGAGTTTCATTTCAGACCGCGGACAAAATAGTCAAAGTCGTCGATAGTGCTATTTGTTTTTATATAATAATTCAGTGTTATTGGTTTTTTTTTTCATTTTTATAATAATTTAGTGTTATCCTTTTTTTATTTAATAATAATTTAGTGCTGTTTCTCTTATATATACATATATCTAGTAATAACCTAGTGCTATTCTTCTTCTTTTTATTTGCTGATAACTTAGTGCCAAGCTATCCCATATTTTTGATAATAAATAAATAGTAAACACCAATTTAGAGCTATATTTTTTTATTTTGTTTTACCAATAAACTAAATTCTCCCTAATCAGTGTCCACTAAGTGTGTGAAATACTCTCTCAAGTTTCTGTGCGCTCTCGGTGCACACAATACAACGTCATTGGAGCATCACACACGCACGAACACGCACACACACACACACACACGCACGCACACACGCACACACACACACACACACACACACACACACACACACACACACACACACGCACACACACACACGCGCACACACACACACACACACACACACACACACACACACACACACACACACACACACACACACACACACACACACACACACACACACACACACACACACACACACGCACACATACACACATACACACACACACACACACACACCCACACACACACACACACACACACACACACACACACACACACACACACACACACACACACACACACACACACACACACACACACACACACATACACACACACACACACACACACACACACACACACACACACACACACACACACACACACACACACACACACACTTGCATCTTACGTGTGTGAATGAATCGATTCATGCTTTGGATGCCACATCTTTATGAGTACGTTTAAATTATGTGCTCCTGCTACGACACTTTCGAACCACTTAGTTCACCTAATTAAATTCGCATAATAGCGCAAATTGCTATGGTATTGCTAGCATGTGCAGGAATGTAAAGATCAACGATCTTTAATTATATGCGTAGAAAGGTAGGAAGGTGTAAATACAAACAAAGCAGTTTGAAAGAAAAAGAAAAAAATTGCAGGTATGTAAACAGTTTGAAAACTTGACCTGTGAGCTGAAAGCGAAAGGTTGGGCCATATTAATTTATTGAATGAACCAATGCTTTGAATATGATTATTTTATATATATTTAACAGGGGAAGATATGATTAAGAATCCGAAACAGAATTTTCTTAAAGTGAATGGAAAATGTTGTGACTAAACATTCAATTTCAACAAGAGCAATTTTCACTCTTCATAACCTTTATTTGTTTGCTATAGTTTATTGAGCTTTGTGTATGATAAAGCAGTTTGGTTTACAGCATCGAATGGGCTTTGCTAAAAAGTTATCAATCTACATATTTGTGGCCGCAAAAATAAAAAATTTCGCAAAATGTCCAAGAGCAAGTATAGTACACTTAGAAAAATCATGTTTGTAATCTTTACGAAAATATGGGATTAAGTACCCCAAACTGAATTTTCTTGAAGCGAATGAAAAACGTAGTATGAATTGCTTCATCGTATTCTCTAACATAATATAGGTACTTAACGTTTAATGAAATGCCATATTTAAAATGAAAACAAAATATTGTCTGTTTACATTGCACTATTATATGAAGAATTTAAAGATGCTTTTATCAATTAACGTGATGAGTTGAATCAGAATAGAATAAGGTTGGGCCATATTAAATTTATTGAATGAACCCATGCTTTGAATGTGATTATTTTATATGTATTTAACTGGAGAAGATATAGGATAAACTCAACTCCAGTTGTTGATCCCCTAAAAAATGATAGATTTACCTCCTCCACCTGGGTTTAAATTGTACTCTGCCGTATCGTGTAGATTAAAAATAAAAAAAAAATAGTAAAATTGCGAAAATAAATTGCAAAAAATCATTAAATGTAAAAACAAATTGCAAAAATCATAAAAAGATGAAAAATTAAAAAAAAAAACGTAAATATTTCAAAACTTCATAAAATTCCGAAAACAAATTACAAAAATCATTAAATGTAAAAACAAATTGCACAAACTACAAGGAAATCGTAAAAGGTTCAAAACCAGCCGCCTGTTTCTTATTCGCAATTCAGATAGATAAGTATTATATCTAGAGTAAAACAACAAATAAACCTAAACTAAATGAAAGTAAAATGAAATAATCGTAAAAAGATTTGAAAAACTGGAAAAGTTTATTGAAATAAATATTCAAAATATGCTAATATAACAATATGTATAACATGGCAGCTACCCACCAACTGATTATCAAATAAAATTGTATGTTAAACAAATAAATGCACTAAATTTGATGAAATAAAACCAGGAAATTTTTTTTGACAGATTTTGTTTTGTTTTCTATTCTGAATCAGTTAGTAGAAACTCGTAATGTTTCCAGTATTTCCAAAAATCAGTTTAAAATATTGAAATTCCTATTTATTTCAGAAAAATTGTTAAATTTTGAAGCGGTTTTCCAAATTATTTGTAAAATTTATGATTACTTGTCGGTAGACTTTTATAATATCTGTCTATATATCGCATTAAATGCTCCAGTTTATTATATTAATCCGCTTTATTTTTAAATGGCCCACCAAATATTTAACAAACTCGCAACAGTTTTTAAATGTTTTGCAAAACTTCAGATATGTAGATGGGCTAGTTATATTAGGGTTTTAAAATAAAACATAGATTTAAATACATTATAAACATTCTGTTATTTACAATATTTTTAAATTTACTTTAACCGTTTCTAAGCTTATAAAAGGAGTTGATACTATTAACATACCTCATTTAGAGTTGAGCTGTTAAAAAATTAACGACATGAAAAGCTGCAACTGCATAAAATGTGAAAAACAGTTCTGAAGAGCTGGATGTTTAAGAAGACATCAAAATAATAGCTGTAAAAAACACCAACGAACCTAAGGGAAATGTCAGAGCAGCCTACTTTTAACATACAATTTATCCCAAAATTTGAAGAAATGATATTAGCGGCACATAATCAAAAACCTTTTGGCCTAAGTGCGCAAAAGTTTTTATTAGAAGAGTATTACTTCAATGAGTTTGAAAATCACTATTTAAATTTACCGGAAAATAAAAACGATAAACCCGTTAGAAATGTTGAATGTTTCAACTATATCAATCGAAATAATGAGTGCAAACTTGAAACAATAAAATTTACTACAAAGCTGAATAATAAGAACATTAAACAAGAATATCTAAACATAATTACACGAACTATCATACAGAAAATAAGTGAAATTGAAGCAGGAAAAGATGCTATCGTATTGAATATGTGTTTCGTTAAATTCTTTTTTGAAAATCTGCAACCACTGCAACCACAATCGGATGTTGAAATTATACAGATCAACAATGCTGTGTATGCGATGGATGAAGACTGCAACTTAAAATTTATTAAACAAAAAGAAGATGAAACACCCGGCTTTAGAAACATGTAAATATAAAATTAGAATTTAGCACAGTTGTTAATATGACTACATAGCTTTTGCTTTTTCACGATAGGGTTGTTGAATACGTTCCTTTTAACCTTTAATCAATACGAGCAAAAGATAACAACAACAGCGCATTATATTAAAAATCTTCCCAATTTTAAGCATTTTTTTTAAAAAAATACGTGCAGTTTTAGAGGGCTATGCGTTAGATAGCACACGTTTTACCGTTGTAGATATTTTTATAGATGAAGATGATCATAAATATTTTAATGAGTCTTTATCCAAACATATTAAGTATAAAAACTTTTTGGTGTACGCATATGGACGATTAGTTTTCATCACGAGGCCAATACCTCAAAATAATATCTCCCCAAACATCAAAAACAACACAAGCTAATAACGAGAGAAAATCGATATCTTCAGCTAGAGGTATGTACAAATTTCATGTTATTATTGTAAATTTTTATACGTACACCAACAGTTGAACAGCCAACAGTTAGCTTAGAGAAAAACCATACAAAACCAGTTACTACAGCTTATCCGGGTAATCTAACTACGCCTGTTTTATTTCAGGATATTAAATCGAATAATACTATTAATGATGAAGATACATCCGGCGATTTGGAAAACGCACCAACAATACTAGAAGCAGTGGCAGCCCCAACTACAAGCATACAAATTTTCATTGATCGAACCATTAATACACCTACAACAACTTTGCCAACATCAGCACAGGTGGAAAGCGCTCTGGAGACAGCTGGCCTAAAATTATTTTCCATCAAAGTAATAGATTCTAAGTATACAGACTATGCTATTGTAACTACCAACACACCGTTTTTTTATAAGTTTTATTTAAGAATTGTGTATGGACAATACATTAAAACGATACCCGTCCCATCAGACTTAAACACAATAGGTATTTTTGATGAAGCTGATCCAGACCGCTGTATACGGGTGGACGCCCCCAACTGTTTTATACTAATAGTAGCCTCCGAACTAAACTCATTAATTTTTTAGAGATATATATGTTTAGATTGAGTAAGACGTTTGTTGTAATACTATGCGACAAATATCTTTAATTAGATTAGATACAATATTTTGTTGTGCTACAAAATAACTATTTATGTTTAGATTAGATATGATATTTTGAAGTGTTACAGAATAAATATTTATATTGCAAATAAACGGTTTATCACAAGCAAAGCCAACGCATTTATTTTAATTTAATGATGTGGAAAAAGGCATTTTTATTATCGATTGCGGCTCTACAGACGACGCTGATTTGCAACAATCAATTGGTAGTTTGAGCTACAAATAGTAGTTAACTTTGTAAAATGTTTTGTGTGTATATAGAGCGACAAGTAAGTTTCTGCAAAACAACAATTTTAAAACAAAGCAAGATTTCGCGATCAGCACAACCGTGTCTCCAACATGCAAAGTCATAAATCAATGCAATTAGCTGGTTTTGCATTCACTTTCACTGGTGAGAAAGTACTAACCAGTAAATACAACATTGTTGCCAACTTTTCCTTTCACATACGGATAGTATAATAATATGATGGTTAATATATACCAATATTTTATATTTTTATGATGCTAATACTCTGTGACTATAAAAACATGTACGCGGTAGAAAGTTTTTGTGTGGGGGCTTAATTAAAATTGTATATAAAACGGACTTTTCGCGTATAACTCATAGTTCCATATCGTCAGTTGTGGGCCATAAGAAGACCAGTAAAGTATTTTAAATATTGTAAAATGCATTAATAAAACTGAGTGATTCACCGTAGGCACACTCCATAATTTTGGGTTTCGTCAGCTTGTCAATTTTCTGGCTATTGTTATATAAACAATCAGGTTTAATATTTTCGCCCATTTATTGACAAACGCTCGAGGTGGAAACATTGTTCAAGAGAAAACACGTCAAAGAGCTAGTAGCTTCACAGTAAATATTAAAGAGGAAAAGTGCTGAAGTGATATAAAAAGCAAACAACAAAGCTGGAAGATTATTCTAATTAAAGAAGCAGAATCAGCACTTCACAACGCTAAAGAGCAGCATAACTTGTTGGAGGGTGCAATAAAACTATGCAGACTGAGTTTAAGAAAATTAAGGGTTGCGTTGAAGACAACTACAACTGTTGGTGAAAAAAATTGTTTGACCAACGGAATATGCGTTTTATATACATTTCGCACGCAAAAGAAGCAGCTGAGGTTGGTTGGCGGTGGATATAAAACCCCCAACCCAAATAGAGCAGACGGGTTAAATGGGAAGATGTCCAGTCAGCCTTCCAGAATCGTTTGCGGACTGGAGCTATAGCTAATTTTTCACATAAAGACCCAACAACATTTTTGGGAGATTGCAGCGATTTGTTTCGTCGCCGTATCAACAACGCGTTGAAAAGTGAAGTGGCTCTTAAAGTTAATGCCGTGTTTTGCAGTGAATTTAATATTGCGAAGGGGGGTGCAGAAGTATTTGAACTTCAATACCTAAACACAAAAAGCGCACCCATTTACAATAACACAGACTTGAGTACGTGGTTCAAGGAAAATATTCAGAATGTTATTATAAAAGATCTTGAGGAGTTCCAAGAAAAGGATAGTGGATGGTCTTTATGAAAAATTATAAACTTGGTAGTTAATATCAACAAGTTTACCCCACAACTGGGATCCTCATACATAGAGCTGCCTGCTGAAATAAACCATAAGAAAGCTTGTATAAACATACAAAATGACGATGATGCTGGTTTCGCTTGGGCTGTAATGTCGGCTCTACATCCAACAAAGAAGGATCCACAACGTATAACAAAATACCCACACTGCACAACCATTTTGAACTTGACTGGTATTCAGTTTCCGATGACCGTTAAACAGATTCCGCGATTTGAGAAGCAGAACATCTCCATATATATTGAAGAAGATGACCAATAAGCAAAAAGGGGAATTCATCACACTACCAACGAATCTGACAAGGAAAAGAGGAGAATCACATCAATCTTTTAATGATATTTTGTAAAATGTTCGTATGACCCAACGTTATCTTTTTACAAATTTTATCGTGGTGAGGACTGCATTAATTGGTTTATGGATGAATTGCGTAAATTTTCTGAAGACTTAAAAGCAATTTTGCTTTGCGCTCCACCTATGACTCAACTTAGCGCTTATGAGCAAGAGAATTATAATAGAGCCACAGTCTGTCATATTTGCGGAAAACTGTTTGTGTATGAAGATAAAAAAGGTACGTGATCATTGTCACCTTACTGGTGTATGTAGAGGTCCAGCACACGAGGGGTGTAATATAAATTTTACTGATAGTCACACAGTTCCAGTCATTTTCCATAATCTTTGCGGTTATGACTCCCATTTCATCAGAAAAAATCTAGCATCAGACCTAGAAGGTCGCATCGATCTACTCCCCATTAACAAAGCACACTATATTGCATTCACGAAACATTTAATTGATAATCCAGTTAAATATAGATTTATTGATTCACTTAGATTTCTTGCAAGTAGCTTTGATACTCTTTCTTCATATTTATCATCTCTACCCATTTTAAAGTCCCATTTCAACATTTATCAGATGATCAGTTTCAGCTATTAACACGTAAGGGTATTTACCCGTATGATTATTTTAACAACTCGACAAAATTCTCTGAAACTTCCTTACCAACCATTTCACAATTTTACAATAAGCTAAATGATTGCGATATTAGTGAGGAAGATTATGCGCATGCTTACAAAGTCTTCAATGCAAAATTTGGGTGAGTACTCCGATTTGTATTTAAAAACAGATGTTCTTTTATAAGCAGATGTTTTTGAACAATTCCGTACAAGTTGCCTCCAAATATATGGACTAGATCATTATTTCACACTTTCTGGCTATATTTGGGACGCTATGCTGAAACATACTAATATAAGTTTGGAATTACTCACCGATATCGACATGGTTATGTTTATTAAGCGCGGTATTCGAGGTGGCCTCAGCCAATGCTCTAAACGTTACTCCAAAGCAAATAATGTATATTATGTATATGATTGACTATGATTCAAATATATCGTCAATATTCTTGCAATATTTTGATATAAATAACGAATATGGCTGGGCCATGTCTTGTGGCGGCTTCAAGTGTCTAGATAATACGATTAATGTTAAAGTTGAAGATGTGGCAGATGGTTCCCCCACAGGCTATATTTTAGAGGTGGATGTGGAATATTCCCAAGAGCTTCATGATCTTCATAAGGATCTACCGTTCTGTCCAGAGCATTGTTGCGCCCCCAATTCAAAACAGATAAAACTAATGGCCACTCTCCACAATAAACGCAAATATGTAATTCATTATCGTAATTGAAAACAGATTCTTCTTTATGGATTAAAGTTAACTAAAATTCATAGAATCCTCCAGTTTAACCAATCCCAGTGGTTAAAATCATATATAGATTTAAACACACATTTGAGAGCATCCGCTAAGAATGATTTCGAGAAAAATCTCTTTAAGCTCATGAACAACGCTGTGTTCGGAAAGACAATGGAAAACGTTCGCAAGCACAGTATTGTCAAATTGGTGATGAAATGGTTAGGTCTATTTTGCTGAAGCCCTAATCTCTAAGCCTGAGTTGAAATCCTCAGAAATTTTTAATAAGAACGTGGTAGCCATTGAACTAAACAAATCAAAAATATATTTCAATAAACCAATCTATGTAGGCATGCCCAAGTAACAATTTTTCCAATTTTTGGTGACTGAAGGTGATAGGTAGTTTTATAAGGGGTATATAATGGTTACTCGGTTATATAAGAATTTCAGTGGTTATATAAGAGTTTTATAAGATTACCAATTGCTGACGTAGTTATATTAAAGTTTTTTAAGGTTACTAATGGTTATCGTGGCAGTAAGTTACTTAAGGTTTTATAAGTTGGTGATGAAAACGTTTCCATCACCGGTCTATATAACTTAGAGTAACCATTACTAGAAGATATATAAGAAAGTTTTATAATTGTTTTGATCACCACGTTATAAACTTATTGGTAATAAGTGTTTATTGCGGTATCCGTGGTTACCCTTATATAACTCGACAACTTTCAGTAATTTAGGTGACTTTAATAAAAATTGGGAATTTTCGGTAATACATATACCCACTATAAAATATCGTAAAATTGTTGGTGGCCCTTTAGTAACTACGGTGATCGTTATAAAAACAAATTACTTTTAGTGTCGAATGGAGCCATTATAAAACTGTTTTTATTTATATAACATAATATAACCAAAGGGTAAATAAGAAAACTAACGTCTGTTTTTTGTGACTATAATTAAGATATATAACATTACCAAAGGTTACATATTATGACTAAAGGGTACATAAGGACCATTTTCGAAGCATGGTACTGCCTTTAGTTTATATAATATTTCTAGAAGTTTTATAAGGGTCATTCAGTTTATATAAAACTACTTGAAGTTTTATAATGGTAATTTGTTCATTTAAGTACAAGCCACCATTTTTTCATCTGTCCATTGCAGATAAAAATGAAAATGTCGGTTAAGCCAATTTTTTAAATTGCAGATATATGGCTTCCGTTTTATTTTTATATGAAGAAAATACATCGTTTTAGGTACATAACATTTATCAATTAATATCACCTAAGTGAAAATTTTAAATTTGCAAATATTTAATTAAAATTATTAAATATTGCTTATTTTTGGAGCGGTCTGTATTTTTTAGAAGTATCTATGATGATATTCACAGTAAAATTTCAATTGCAGCTGAATTTCACCACATATATGCCGAAAAAATGTACTTCTAAAATGTAAAAATATTAAACCCTTACAAAAAAATCGAAATTCTATGTCAAGATAGGTTTCGTAAATATTTGCATATTATTGTTTAAAAAGGTAACGAAAAATAATTTCCCTAACATTTCTATCACTGAAAGTAATCAGTCTGAGAATTCCGAGCGTTGTGGAAACGTTACCATCACCATTATAAAAAAAGTTTATAAAGGTAACCGAAACATTACCGCAACCACTGCTATGACCAAAATAAATTAATCGAGAGCACCTTGGGTTATATAAGGGTTATATAAGAAGTTATATTAAGGTAATCAGAATATTTTGGTTACTCATTTTATAAAACTTTTAGTTATATAACGTTACATAAATCAAGTCACGGTAACCTTTATATAATCCTCCATTTAAGCTCTATAAGGGGTTTATAGTGGTTACAAAGACGTTTCGAGTACCAGTCTATATAACTCAAGTTATATAATTTGGTAATGGAAACCTTACGGTTTCTACTATATAAAAAAAATTGTTTCTTGGGTGTGCATCTTAGACTTGGCAAAGACAACCATTTATAAATTCCATTACGATTATATGATTCCCCAGTTTGGTTCGAATTGTACTGTTTGTTATACGGATACAGACAGCCTAATTTATGAAATTAGCTGTCCCGACCTATATATGTAATATTATTAAACGGGACTGTCATTTGCATTTTGACATCAGTGACTATCCTTCCAACAACGTTTGGGGCATACTTCTAGTCAACAAAAAAGTGTTGGGCCTCATGAAAGATGAGAACAATGGCCGCATAATGACGGAGTTTGCTGGTTTGAGATCAAAAATGTATGCGTTAGGGTAGAGGGCAGGGATCAAACTAAAAAATCCAAGGGAGTGAAACAATAGATTGTGAAGAATAGAATTACTTTTGATGATTATGTTGAGTGTTTAAACGCTAACTGTGAGAAAATTGTAACCCAAAATTTAGTTCGATCTCAAAACATGAAATTAACACAATAACTCAATCAAAAATTGCTTTAAGTCCACACGATGATAAAAGATATATACTTAAAGATAACAATGAAACGATACCGTGGGGTTATTACCGTATAACAGAAATAGATTGATGTAAATATAAGAAAATAATGTAAATTAGATTAGGACATCACATGGAAAATAAAAGAATTTTTATAACGTTTTTAAACTGTTTTATTTTAAAAATCCCTTATTATAAAAACATCGTCGTCAACATTATGCCTCACATGTTTCCAGAGTTGTTAGATTTGGGCACCAGATATTTCCAACAAGTAGCATTTTGCTTTGTTGCAATGCTTAAACTTGTATACATATGTAGTTTACGGTAGCATAAGTATCATCACCCCATCTTAATCCATAAAAGCTGTTTCTTTTCTGCTCAAATTAAGTTCTTATAGGAAAAGGTGGTTTAAATACAAGCATAATGTTGAAGTTGGTTTTCACTTCTTAAAATCGCCACACTGTTTTTGTTTGAATCTTTCAACATCAATGATGACTGACATTCTGGTTGAGTTTTTTATTTTCTCTGGTTAAAAGGAACGTATTCAACAACCCTATCGTGAAGAAGCAAAAGCTATGTAGTCATATTATCAACTGTGCTAAATTCTAATTTTATATTTACATGTTTCTAAAGCCGGGTGTTTCATCTTCTTTTTGTTTAATAAATTTTAAGTTGCAGTCTTCATCCATCGCATACACAGCATTGTTGATCTGTATAATTTCAACATCCGATTGTAGTTGCAGTGGTTGCAGATTTTCAAAAAAGAATTTAACGAAACACATATTCAATACGATAGCATCTTTTCCTGCTTCAATTTCACTTATATTCTGTATGATAGTTCGTGTAATTATGTTTAGATATTCTTGTTTAATGTTCTTATTATTCAGCTTTGTAGTAAATTTTATTGTTTCAAGTTTGCACTCATTATTTCGATTGATATAGTTGAAACGTTCAACAGTTCTAACGGGTTTATCGTTTTTATTTTCCGGTAAATTTAAATAGTGATTTTCAAACTCATTGAAGTAATACTCTTCTAATAAAAACTTTTGCGCACTTAGGCCAAAAGGTTGTTGATTATGTGCCGCTAATATCATTTCTTCAAATTTTGGGATAAATTGTATGTTAAAAGTAGGCTGCTCTGACATTTCCCTTAGGTTCGTTGGTGTTTTTTACAGCTATTATTTTGATGTCTTCTTAAACATCCAGCTCTTGAGAACTGTTTTTCACATTTTATGCAGTTGCAGCTTTTCATGTCGTTAATTGTTTAAAAGCTCAACTCTAAATGAGGTATGTTAATGGTATCAACTCCTTTTATAAGCTTAGAAACGGTTAAAGTAAATTTAAAAATATTGTAAATAAGAGAATGTTTATAATGTATTTAAATCTATGTTTTATTTTAAAACCCTAATATAACTAGCCCATCTACATATCTGAAGTTTTGCAAAACATTTAAAAACTGTTGCGAGTTTGTTAAATATTTGGTGGGCCATTTAAAAATAAAGCGGATTAATATAATAAACTGGAGCATTTAATTCGATATATAGACAGATATTATAAAAGTCTACCGACAAGTAATCATAAATTTTACAAATAATTTGGAAAACCGCTTCAAAATTTAACAATTTTTCTGAAATAAATAGGAATTTCAATATTTTAAACTGATTTTTGGAAATACTGGAAACATTACGAGTTTCTACTAACTGATTCAGAATAGAAAACAAAACAAAATCTGTCAAAAAAAATTTCCTGGTTTTATTTCATCAAATTTAGTGCATTTATTTGTTTAACATACAATTTTATTTGATAATCAGTTGGTGGGTAGCTGCCATGTTATACATATTATTATATTAGCATATTTTGAATATTTATTTCAATAAACTTTTCCAGTTTTTCAAATCTTTTTACGATTATTTCATTTTACTTTCATTTAGTTTAGGTTTATTTGTTGTTTTACTCTAGATATAATACTTATCTATCTGAATTGCGAATAAGAAACAGGCGGCTGGTTTTGAACCTTTTACGATTTCCTTGTAGTTTGTGCAATTTGTTTTTACATTTAATGAT
>OZ005742.1:97561763-97579263 GCA_963930735.1 Dioctria linearis
TTTAGCACACCCTATGGCCAATACGAATACAATCGTATGCCATTTGGTTTAAAAGGAGCCCCTGCTACTTTTCAACGAACCATGAACAATTTTCTATCTGGACTTCAAGGCATCTATTGCTTCGTATACATGGACGATATTTTAGTCCAAAGATACAATCTCAAAGATCATAATACAAGACTCACTACTGTATTTAGCCGTCTCCGCAATTTCAACCTCAAACTTCAACGGGACAAGTGCCACTTCCTAAGAAAGGAAATTATGTATTTAGGGCACATTATTACAGAAAATGGAGTCAAACCAGACCCAGCGAAGATTAAGTCAGTTCAGTCCTATCCCAGACCGAAGAAGGAAAAACATATAAAGGCTTTCCTTGGTTTCGTCGGCTACTATCGCCGCTTTATACCAAACTTTTCGAAAATAGCTAAACCACTTACAAATCTTTTACAGAATGATATCCCTTTCAAGTTCGACGCAATTTGTGATGAAGCATTTCGCGATTGACGCAATAAACTTATTCCAGCACCAATTTTATCATATCTCGATTTTAATAAAGAGTTTTTTGTCACCTCCGATGCCAGTGACTACGCCATCGGAGCAGTTCTTTCTCAAGTTGATGATCAAGGAGATCATCCAATCGCCTATGTGAGCCGAGTTGTCAATGGTGCAGAGACTCGTTACTCAGTTGAGCAATTCATACCGTACGTTTATGGCAGACAGTTTACAATTATAACTGACCATAAATCATTAGTATGGCTCATGAATCTGAAAGATCACTCCTCAATACTAAGCAGATGGAGAATACGTCTTGAGGAATATGACTACAAAGTAGTCCATAAATCATGGAAGCTCAAAACAAATGCAGACGCTCTCAGTAGAGCTATTCCAGATAGTTGCGAATATTTCGCAGAACCTACCACCTGCGTAAATGTGGTAACAAGGAATCAAGCTAGAGCTCAGGCAAATCTGAACATTCCCGACACGAGTATTATTACTCCAAACCCAGCTCAATCGTCATCAAACAATTCCTCAGTCATAATAACTGAAACTAATTTTCCTCTTTTACAGACTAAAAATGCTAATCCTAAATTCTTCATCTTGCCAATGCAAGATACAGAACTTGGAAGAGTGTTGGCTTCGAAACTAAAATTTTCAGATAAATCCCCACTTTAAGAAACTGAACTGAACTTCTTCACAAAAAAGGACTCCAAAATAATCATTTCAAAAACTAATTTACCTTATCGATCCCAAAGAGATAGATCAGACCTCGAAAAGATTTTAACTGAAATCTGCTCATACACAGAAGCAAATAAGTTAAAACAAATAAATATCTCCTTCCCTATATTAGATCCACAGAATCTCATAATTATTAAAAACGCTTTTGTCCAAATCTTCGCTACTAAACAAATAAATATAAAGCTCCATCAAGATGCAATAAAATATTTATCCGATAAAGATGACATCGAACAAGTTTTGAAGGATTTTCATTCATTACCGACGGGAGGCCATCAAGGTATTTCCCGTACAATTAAAAGAATCAAAAAGCAATTCTACTGGCCTGGCATGTCAGACGGACGACACCGTAAAGCATGTAAGGAAATGTAAACTTTGTCAGGTAAACAAAGTATCCAGAAATCCAAAAGTTCCAATGAAAATCTCGAGCATTAGCTCCAAACTTTCGAAAGAGTGTACCTAGACGTTGTAGGTCCTCTCCCAATTTCTCATTCTAGAAACAAATACATCCTTACATTCCAAGACGGACGACCTTTCAAAATTTTCTGAGGCCATTCCCAATGTCGACACCGAGTCTAAGACATTAGCGGAAGCCTTCACGACAACAATAGTTTGTCGACATGGTATTCCAGAAAGTATCCTCACAGATCAGGGTTCTAACCTCATAAGTGGCATGTTCGCCGAGGTATCTAAATTGCTGAGAATTAAAAGGCTCAAAACTACTCCATATCATCCTCAAACGAATGCTGCATTGGAGAGAAGCCACAGAACCTTAGCAGAATTTCTCCGATCTTATGTAGCAAAAGATCCACAATACTGGGATACTTGGATTCCTTATACCATGTTTGTATACAATGCTAACCCTCATTCGAGTACTAATAATACTCCTCGCGAAATCCTTTACGGATTCCCAGCTGAAATTCCAAACAAATTGAAATCTTCTCCAACCGTTTGCTATAATTACGACAATTATGCAAACGATTTAAAAGCGCGTCTACAGCATAGCTTCAAAATAGCTAAAGACACAGCCATGGCAAACAAAGAAAGATCAAAATTGCAATACGATAAAAGCTCCGTCCAAAAATCTTTTATGGTAGGCGATAAAGTCCTACATAAGGGCAGAGTTCGAGAGAACAAATTCTCACCACTATGGTCTGGTCCCTATGAGATAATGGAGATAAATTCCCCCGAAAATTCTATTATTAAAATCAATAATAAGAACAAAAGAGTCCATAACAATGACCTATAACTGTTCTCAAAGTAAAAACTTCAATATCTTCAAATATCATTCAGAGATATTAACATAGTGTGATCTTCCAGGTTTCCAAAATGATGCATATAGCATTCATTCTAATTTTCATCCCCTTAATCTACGCCTCAGGAATAGAGGTAAAGCAGCTGAATGCTACTGCAGGCATTTATTTTGAGGAAATTGGCAGAGCCAATTTCTACACCAACGAGTGGAAATTAGTGACACTCTACGACCTGGAATATTTTAAAACAGAATTTAACAACATCCAGTTCATAGGCCATCAAATGACAGCGCCCTGCCGGAAACTGGACAAACACTCAGCCTTTAGCAAACATAGAATATAAGAATATGTTACTTCTGACCCAAAATAGGAAACAAAGAGCACTATTTAATGCAATGGGCTCAATCTCCAAAGCCCTTTTCGGCACATTGGACGAAGATGATGCCAAGATTTATGACGAGCAAATCCGTAACCTCACCCTTAACCAAAACTCCCTCCTATCACTTATGAAAAACCAAACTGCGATAGTCGAATCAACCGCAAATGTTTTCAACAAAACTAAAGCCGAATTGAAAATGATTTCTTGGTTATGCATAAAAAGTTAATTTCAATACAGATAGCTACATCATTAATGGAAAACAGAACATTGGATAACAAAATATCCATAGAACTTGAATCACTCATTTCACTGGTTCTGATACCAAAATACCCAGTCGGAATTAATAGATCTCTTAACAGATTTAAGGCATGGAAAATTTCATCCTACACTCATTTCCCCTAGACAAATTAATGAACTCTTATTGAACATCAGACAGGAATTGCCAAATTCAATGATGCTTCCCATTAATTCTAGAGACAATATTTTATCACAAATCTACAAATTGGCCACAATAGCAGCGAATATTTTCAATAATAAAATAATTATCGAGCTCCGAATGCCACTTCCATTGAAGGAACCATACCAATTATTCAAAGCAATGCCATTACCCACACTCCTTAGCGGGTCCATCGTATAAAACAAACCAATGTGAAGTAAATCTGATAAAAAAGGAACCAATTACATCAACATGTAAAATCGTAATATTAGAACAAGATTATTATTGGGAGCAATTATAGCTGCAGAACGCCTAGCTTTTCGCCCTAAAAGATTCCATCCACATAGATATTATTTGCGAAAATTCTATTAGTTCACAAGTTCTGCAAGGAACTGGGACAATGCATATCAATCCCGGTTGTTATGTTCGCAGCAAGGAATTCATCCTGCACGGACATAACGTAAAAATGTCCAAATTCAATTCCCATTTTATCCGAACGATAAACATTTCCAATATAATATGGAATATGACGTCTTCTCACATGTAAACGTTTATAGAAACTTCCCCTAGAGATTATAATAATCATGGAGCTAAAGAGAGTGCTAGAATCCGTCCATTGCCAAGAAGAGCAAGAATCAATCCCGATCAATCCAATCAACAATCATCACATTCATCATTACGCACTGTCATATTTAACAGTGTCTGTAATCGTATCTATTATCTGCATGTATCTATACATGAGATATAAATCAAGGGCCCGCAAAGCTAAAAATATTCCGCCGGAACCTAAACTGGAAGATGTGCCTAAACCCGCACCTAGAAAGTTAAATTTCAAGATAACTCCAGCACCTAAAAGGAAAGCTACAGAAAACGTCTAACTTACGCACACTAACAAACGGACAACCGTAAACCCTTCCCTTCCTAGATTTTTACCGCATTAGTAACCAATTCAAATCCACAATGTCCAGACAAGAGTTGTTACGAAGAAATGAAAAATCTTGCATTTTCTGAGATAATATAAAATAAAGAGGAAAAAAAATAACGAATATAAACAATAATATCTTTTTGGCTTTCTTTGCCAAACAACTTTCAATTATGAAAAAAAAAGAAAAAAACGTATGATATACCTGCTATATATGTAGGTATATATAAAAAAATAAATAAAAATAAATAAAAAAATACATTAGAAGTAAATATAATAAATAAAAAAAAACATAAACTCCAAAATAACATATCGTGAGTATATGTTAGCAACATTTTCTTTTAACCATAATAAATAAATAGCCGTTATGAATATTGCAAGGGAATATATCATGTAAATTAATTTGTATTCCTACCTATGATTAGTAACACCCCCTGTAATAATAAAATAATTCAATAATAAGTATAAAAAGAATATAACTTCTATCTCGTTGTATCTACTAAAAAAAAAAAAAACAAAAACAAAAAGTAATAATAATAAATAATTAAATATTAAACCATTCTAAGCTATAATAAAGGAATGTACATATACCTCCTATTAATAGTAAATCTATGAATATTATATTTATAAAACTTTCCACAGGGGGAGGGATGTTGTGACTCAGGTGCCCAATGCCTCGAATCACAACCATAAGGTCAATGCAACAATATATTGCCCTATGCAATATATTGATGCATTACAAGTGACCTTGAAAATGAAAAACTAAATCATTTAAAATTTCGTTTAAAATTTAAAATGCATTTAAAAATGCATTTCCATGTCATAACAAAATGCAATTTAGCATAAATTGCATTTTGTTATCAGGCAGGCATTTCATTCTCAGAATATGCACTGCATACTTACCTACGTACACAAGTGCATATCGGATTACAGTTTTGCATAGATGCATATAGCTTGCATCAAAAAAAGCTTTAAAAAATATCGCGTGAACATGGGTGCAATTTGCCGAAACCCCGGGGAGTTTCATTTCAGACCGCGGACAAAATAGTCAAAGTCGTCGATAGTGCTATTTGTTTTTATATAATAATTCAGTGTTATTGGTTTTTTTTTTCATTTTTATAATAATTTAGTGTTATCCTTTTTTTATTTAATAATAATTTAGTGCTGTTTCTCTTATATATACATATATCTAGTAATAACCTAGTGCTATTCTTCTTCTTTTTATTTGCTGATAACTTAGTGCCAAGCTATCCCATATTTTTGATAATAAATAAATAGTAAACACCAATTTAGAGCTATATTTTTTTATTTTGTTTTACCAATAAACTAAATTCTCCCTAATCAGTGTCCACTAAGTGTGTGAAATACTCTCTCAAGTTTCTGTGCGCTCTCGGTGCACACAATACAACGTCATTGGAGCATCACACACGCACGAACACGCACACACACACACACACACGCAGGCACACACACACACACACACACACACACACACACACACACACACACACACACACACACACACACACACACACACACACACACACACCCACACACACACACACACACACACACACACACACACACACACACACACACACACACACACACACACACACACACACACACACACACACACACACACACACACACACACACACGCACACACACACACACACACACACACTTGCATCTTACGTGTGTGAATGAATCGATTCATGCTTTGGATGCCACATCTTTATGAGTACGTTTAAATTATGTGCTCCTGCTACGACACTTTCGAACCACTTAGTTCACCTAATTAAATTCGCATAATAGCGCAAATTGCTATGGTATTGCTAGCATGTGCAGGAATGTAAAGATCAACGATCTTTAATTATATGCGTAGAAAGGTAGGAAGGTGTAAATACAAACAAAGCAGTTTGAAAGAAAAAGAAAAAAATTGCAGGTATGTAAACAGTTTGAAAACTTGACCTGTGAGCTGAAAGCGAAAGGTTGGGCCATATTAATTTATTGAATGAACCAATGCTTTGATATGATTATTTTATATATATTTAACAGGGGAAGATATGATTAAGAATCCGAAACAGAATTTTCTTAAAGTGAATGGAAAATGTTGTGACTAAACATTCAATTTCAACAAGAGCAATTTTCACTCTTCATAACCTTTATTTGTTTGCTATAGTTTATTGAGCTTTGTGTATGATAAAGCAGTTTGGTTTACAGCATCGAATGGGCTTTGCTAAAAAGTTATCAATCTACATATTTGTGGCCGCAAAAATAAAAAATTTCGCAAAATGTCCAAGAGCAAGTATAGTACACTTAGAAAAATCATGTTTGTAATCTTTACGAAAATATGGGATTAAGTACCCCAAACTGAATTTTCTTGAAGCGAATGAAAAACGTAGTATGAATTGCTTCATCGTATTCTCTAACATAATATAGGTACTTAACGTTTAATGAAATGCCATATTTAAAATGAAAACAAAATATTGTCTGTTTACATTGCACTATTATATGAAGAATTTAAAGATGCTTTTATCAATTAACGTGATGAGTTGAATCAGAATAGAATAAGGTTGGGCCATATTAAATTTATTGAATGAACCCATGCTTTGAATGTGATTATTTTATATGTATTTAACTGGAGAAGATATAGGATAAACTCAACTCCAGTTGTTGATCCCCTAAAAAATGATAGATTTACCTCCTCCACCTGGGTTTAAATTGTACTCTGCCGTATCGTGTAGATTAAAAATAAAAAAAAAAATAGTAAAATTGCGAAAATAAATTGCAAAAAATCATTAAATGTAAAAACAAATTGCAAAAATCATAAAAAGATGAAAAATTAAAAAAAAAAACGTAAATATTTCAAAACTTCATAAAATTCCGAAAACAAATTACAAAAATCATTAAATGTAAAAACAAATTGCACAAACTACAAGGAAATCGTAAAAGGTTCAAAACCAGCCGCCTGTTTCTTATTCGCAATTCAGATAGATAAGTATTATATCTAGAGTAAAACAACAAATAAACCTAAACTAAATGAAAGTAAAATGAAATAATCGTAAAAAGATTTGAAAAACTGGAAAAGTTTATTGAAATAAATATTCAAAATATGCTAATATAACAATATGTATAACATGGCAGCTACCCACCAACTGATTATCAAATAAAATTGTATGTTAAACAAATAAATGCACTAAATTTGATGAAATAAAACCAGGAAATTTTTTTTGACAGATTTTGTTTTGTTTTCTATTCTGAATCAGTTAGTAGAAACTCGTAATGTTTCCAGTATTTCCAAAAATCAGTTTAAAATATTGAAATTCCTATTTATTTCAGAAAAATTGTTAAATTTTGAAGCGGTTTTCCAAATTATTTGTAAAATTTATGATTACTTGTCGGTAGACTTTTATAATATCTGTCTATATATCGAATTAAATGCTCCAGTTTATTATATTAATCCGCTTTATTTTTAAATGGCCCACCAAATATTTAACAAACTCGCAACAGTTTTTAAATGTTTTGCAAAACTTCAGATATGTAGATGGGCTAGTTATATTAGGGTTTTAAAATAAAACATAGATTTAAATACATTATAAACATTCTGTTATTTACAATATTTTTAAATTTACTTTAACCGTTTCTAAGCTTATAAAAGGAGTTGATACTATTAACATACCTCATTTAGAGTTGAGCTGTTAAAAAATTAACGACATGAAAAGCTGCAACTGCATAAAATGTGAAAAACAGTTCTGAAGAGCTGGATGTTTAAGAAGACATCAAAATAATAGCTGTAAAAAACACCAACGAACCTAAGGGAAATGTCAGAGCAGCCTACTTTTAACATACAATTTATCCCAAAATTTGAAGAAATGATATTAGCGGCACATAATCAAAAACCTTTTGGCCTAAGTGCGCAAAAGTTTTTATTAGAAGAGTATTACTTCAATGAGTTTGAAAATCACTATTTAAATTTACCGGAAAATAAAAACGATAAACCCGTTAGAAATGTTGAATGTTTCAACTATATCAATCGAAATAATGAGTGCAAACTTGAAACAATAAAATTTACTACAAAGCTGAATAATAAGAACATTAAACAAGAATATCTAAACATAATTACACGAACTATCATACAGAAAATAAGTGAAATTGAAGCAGGAAAAGATGCTATCGTATTGAATATGTGTTTCGTTAAATTCTTTTTTGAAAATCTGCAACCACTGCAACCACAATCGGATGTTGAAATTATACAGATCAACAATGCTGTGTATGCGATGGATGAAGACTGCAACTTAAAATTTATTAAACAAAAAGAAGATGAAACACCCGGCTTTAGAAACATGTAAATATAAAATTAGAATTTAGCACAGTTGTTAATATGACTACATAGCTTTTGCTTTTTCACGATAGGGTTGTTGAATACGTTCCTTTTAACCTTTAATCAATACGAGCAAAAGATAACAACAACAGCGCATTACATTAAAAATCTTCCCAATTTTAAGCATTTTTTTTAAAAAAATACGTGCAGTTTTAGAGGGCTATGCGTTAGATAGCACACGTTTTACCGTTGTAGATATTTTTATAGATGAAGATGATCATAAATATTTTAATGAGTCTTTATCCAAACATATTAAGTATAAAAACTTTTTGGTGTACGCATATGGACGATTAGTTTTCATCACGAGGCCAATACATCAAAATAATATCTCCCCAAACATCAAAAACAACACAAGCTAATAACGAGAGAAAATCGATATCTTCAGCTAGAGGTATGTACAAATTTCATGTTATTATTGTAAATTTTTATACGTACACCAACAGTTGAACAGCCAACAGTTAGCTTAGAGAAAAACCATACAAAACCAGTTACTACAGCTTATCCGGGTAATCTAACTACGCCTGTTTTATTTCAGGATATTAAATCGAATAATACTATTAATGATGAAGATACATCCGGCGATTTGGAAAACGCACCAACAATACTAGAAGCAGTGGCAGCCCCAACTACAAGCATACAAATTTTCATTGATCGAACCATTAATACACCTACAACAACTTTGCCAACATCAGCACAGGTGGAAAGCGCTCTGGAGACAGCTGGCCTAAAATTATTTTCCATCAAAGTAATAGATTCTAAGTATACAGACTATGCTATTGTAACTACCAACACACCGTTTTTTTATAAGTTTTATTTAAGAATTGTGTATGGACAATACATTAAAACGATACCCGTCCCATCAGACTTAAACACAATAGGTATTTTTGATGAAGCTGATCCAGACCGCTGTATACGGGTGGACGCCCCCAACTGTTTTATACTAATAGTAGCCTCCGAACTAAACTCATTAATTTTTTAGAGATATATATGTTTAGATTGAGTAAGACGTTTGTTGTAATACTATGCGACAAATATCTTTAATTAGATTAGATACAATATTTTGTTGTGCTACAAAATAACTATTTATGTTTAGATTAGATATGATATTTTGAAGTGTTACAGAATAAATATTTATATTGCAAATAAACGGTTTATCACAAGCAAAGCCAACGCATTTATTTTAATTTAATGATGTGGAAAAAGGCATTTTTATTATCGATTGCGGCTCTACAGACGACGCTGATTTGCAACAATCAATTGGTAGTTTGAGCTACAAATAGTAGTTAACTTTGTAAAATGTTTTGTGTGTATATAGAGCGACAAGTAAGTTTCTGCAAAACAACAATTTTAAAACAAAGCAAGATTTCGCGATCAGCACAACCGTGTCTCCAACATGCAAAGTCATAAATCAATGCAATTAGCTTGTTTTGCATTCACTTTCACTGGTGAGAAAGTACTAACCAGTAAATACAACATTGTTGCCAACTTTTCCTTTCACATACGGATAGTATAATAATATGATGGTTAATATATACCAATATTTTATATTTTTATGATGCTAATACTCTGTGACTATAAAAACATGTACGCGGTAGAAAGTTTTTGTGTGGGGGCTTAATTAAAATTGTATATAAAACGGACTTTTCGCGTATAACTCATAGTTCCATATCGTCAGTTGTGGGCCATAAGAAGACCAGTAAAGTATTTTAAATATTGTAAAATGCATTAATAAAACTGAGTGATTCACCGTAGGCACACTCCATAATTTTGGGTTTCGTCAGCTTGTCAATTTTCTGGCTATTGTTATATAAACAATCAGGTTTAATATTTTCGCCCATTTATTGACAAACGCTCGAGGTGGAAACATTGTTCAAGAGAAAACACGTCAAAGAGCTAGTAGCTTCACAGTAAATATTAAAGAGGAAAAGTGCTGAAGTGATATAAAAAGCAAACAACAAAGCTGGAAGATTATTCTAATTAAAGAAGCAGAATCAGCACTTCACAACGCTAAAGAGCAGCATAACTTGTTGGAGGGTGCAATAAAACTATGCAGACTGAGTTTAAGAAAATTAAGGGTTGCGTTGAAGACAACTACAACTGTTGGTGAAAAAAATTGTTTGACCAACGGAATATGCGTTTTATATACATTTCGCACGCAAAAGAAGCAGCTGAGGTTGGTTGGCGGTGGATATAAAACCCCCAACCCAAATAGAGCAGACGGGTTAAATGGGAAGATGTCCAGTCAGCCTTCCAGAATCGTTTGCGGACTGGAGCTATAGCTAATTTTTCACATAAAGACCCAACAACATTTTTGGGAGATTGCAGCGATTTGTTTCGTCGCCGTATCAACAACGCGTTGAAAAGTGAAGTGGCTCTTAAAGTTAATGCCGTGTTTTGCAGTGAATTTAATATTGCGAAGGGGGGTGCAGAAGTATTTGAACTTCAATACCTAAACACAAAAAGCGCACCCATTTACAATAACACAGACTTGAGTACGTGGTTCAAGGAAAATATTCAGAATGTTATTATAAAAGATCTTGAGGAGTTCCAAGAAAAGGATAGTGGATGGTCTTTATGAAAAATTATAAACTTGGTAGTTAATATCAACAAGTTTACCCCACAACTGGGATCCTCATACATAGAGCTGCCTGCTGAAATAAACCATAAGAAAGCTTGTATAAACATACAAAATGACGATGATGCTGGTTTCGCTTGGGCTGTAATGTCGGCTCTACATCCAACAAAGAAGGATCCACAACGTATAACAAAATACCCACACTGCACAACCATTTTGAACTTGACTGGTATTCAGTTTCCGATGACCGTTAAACAGATTCCGCGATTTGAGAAGCAGAACATCTCCATCAATGTATATATATTGAAGAAGATGACCAATAAGCAAAAAGGGGAATTCATCACACTACCAACGAATCTGACAAGGAAAAGAGGAGAATCACATCAATCTTTTAATGATATTTTGTAAAATGTTCGTATGACCCAACGTTATCTTTTTACAAATTTTATCGTGGTGAGGACTGCATTAATTGGTTTATGGATGAATTGCGTAAATTTTCTGAAGACTTAAAAGCAATTTTGCTTTGCGCTCCACCTATGACTCAACTTAGCGCTTATGAGCAAGAGAATTATAATAGAGCCACAGTCTGTCATATTTGCGGAAAACTGTTTGTGTATGAAGATAAAAAAGGTACGTGATCATTGTCACCTTACTGGTGTATGTAGAGGTCCAGCACACGAGGGGTGTAATATAAATTTTACTGATAGTCACACAGTTCCAGTCATTTTCCATAATCTTTGCGGTTATGACTCCCATTTCATCAGAAAAAATCTAGCATCAGACCTAGAAGGTCGCATCGATCTACTCCCCATTAACAAAGCACACTATATTGCATTCACGAAACATTTAATTGATAATCCAGTTAAATATAGATTTATTGATTCACTTAGATTTCTTGCAAGTAGCTTTGATACTCTTTCTTCATATTTATCATCTCTACCCATTTTAAAGTCCCATTTCAACATTTATCAGATGATCAGTTTCAGCTATTAACACGTAAGGGTATTTACCCGTATGATTATTTTAACAACTCGACAAAATTCTCTGAAACTTCCTTACCAACCATTTCACAATTTTACAATAAGCTAAATGATTGCGATATTAGTGAGGAAGATTATGCGCATGCTTACAAAGTCTTCAATGCAAAATTTGGGTGAGTACTCCGATTTGTATTTAAAAACAGATGTTCTTTTATAAGCAGATGTTTTTGAACAATTCCGTACAAGTTGCCTCCAAATATATGGACTAGATCATTATTTCACACTTTCTGGCTATATTTGGGACGCTATGCTGAAACATACTAATATAAGTTTGGAATTACTCACCGATATCGACATGGTTATGTTTATTAAGCGCGGTATTCGAGGTGGCCTCAGCCAATGCTCTAAACGTTACTCCAAAGCAAATAATGTATATTATGTATATGATTGACTATGATTCAAATATATCGTCAATATTCTTGCAATATTTTGATATAAATAACGAATATGGCTGGGCCATGTCTTGTGGCGGCTTCAAGTGTCTAGATAATACGATTAATGTTAAAGTTGAAGATGTGGCAGATGGTTCCCCCACAGGCTATATTTTAGAGGTGGATGTGGAATATTCCCAAGAGCTTCATGATCTTCATAAGGATCTACCGTTCTGTCCAGAGCATTGTTGCGCCCCCAATTCAAAACAGATAAAACTAATGGCCACTCTCCACAATAAACGCAAATATGTAATTCATTATCGTAATTGAAAACAGATTCTTCTTTATGGATTAAAGTTAACTAAAATTCATAGAATCCTCCAGTTTAACCAATCCCAGTGGTTAAAATCATATATAGATTTAAACACACATTTGAGAGCATCCGCTAAGAATGATTTCGAGAAAAATCTCTTTAAGCTCATGAACAACGCTGTGTTCGGAAAGACAATGGAAAACGTTCGCAAGCACAGTATTGTCAAATTGGTGATGAAATGGTTAGGTCTATTTTGCTGAAGCTCTAATCTCTAAGCCTGAGTTGAAATCCTCAGAAATTTTTAATAAGAACGTGGTAGCCATTGAACTAAACAAATCAAAAATATATTTCAATAAACCAATCTATGTAGGCATGCCCAAGTAACAATTTTTCCAATTTTTGGTGACTGAAGGTGATAGGTAGTTTTATAAGGGGTATATAATGGTTACTCGGTTATATAAGAATTTCAGTGGTTATATAAGAGTTTTATAAGATTACCAATTGCTGACGTAGTTATATTAAAGTTTTTTAAGGTTACTAATGGTTATCGTGGCAGTAAGTTACTTAAGGTTTTATAAGTTGGTGATGAAAACGTTTCCATCATCGGTCTATATAACTTAGAGTAACCATTACTAGAAGATATATAAGAAAGTTTTATAATTGTTTTGATCACCACGTTATAAACTTATTGGTAATAAGTGTTTATTGCGGTATCCGTGGTTACCCTTATATAACTCGACAACTTTCAGTAATTTAGGTGACTTTAATAAAAATTGGGAATTTTCGGTAATACATATACCCACTATAAAATATCGTAAAATTGTTGGTGGCCCTTTAGTAACTACGGTGATCGTTATAAAAACAAATTACTTTTAGTGTCGAATGGAGCCATTATAAAACTGTTTTTATTTATATAACATAATATAACCAAAGGGTAAATAAGAAAACTAACGTCTGTTTTTTGTGACTATAATTAAGATATATAACATTACCAAAGGTTACATATTATGACTAAAGGGTACATAAGGACCATTTTCGAAGCATGGTACTGCCTTTAGTTTATATAATATTTCTAGAAGTTTTATAAGGGTCATTCAGTTTATATAAAACTACTTGAAGTTTTATAATGGTAATTTGTTCATTTAAGTACAAGCCACCATTTTTTCATCTGTCCATTGCAGATAAAAATGAAAATGTCGGTTAAGCCAATTTTTTAAATTGCAGATATATGGCTTCCGTTTTATTTTTATATGAAGAAAATACATCGTTTTAGGTACATAACATTTATCAATTAATATCACCTAAGTGAAAATTTTAAATTTGCAAATATTTAATTAAAATTATTAAATATTGCTTATTTTTGGAGCGGTCTGTATTTTTTAGAAGTATCTATGATGATATTCACAGTAAAATTTCAATTGCAGCTGAATTTCACCACATATATGCCGAAAAAATGTACTTCTAAAATGTAAAAATATTAAACCCTTACAAAAAAATCGAAATTCTATGTCAAGATAGGTTTCGTAAATATTTGCATATTATTGTTTAAAAAGGTAACGAAAAATAATTTCCCTAACATTTCTATCACTGAAAGTAATCAGTCTGAGAATTCCGAGCGTTGTGGAAACGTTACCATCACCATTATAAAAAAAGTTTATAAAGGTAACCGAAACATTACCGCAACCACTGCTATGACCAAAATAAATTAATCGAGAGCACCTTGGGTTATATAAGGGTTATATAAGAAGTTATATTAAGGTAATCAGAATATTTTGGTTACTCATTTTATAAAACTTTTAGTTATATAACGTTACATAAATCAAGTCACGGTAACCTTTATATAATCCTCCATTTAAGCTCTATAAGGGGTTTATAGTGGTTACAAAGACGTTTCGAGTACCAGTCTATATAACTCAAGTTATATAATTTGGTAATGGAAACCTTACGGTTTCTACTATATAAAAAAAATTGTTTCTTGGGTGTGCATCTTAGACTTGGCAAAGACAACCATTTATAAATTCCATTACGATTATATGATTCCCCAGTTTGGTTCGAATTGTACTGTTTGTTATACGGATACAGACAGCCTAATTTATGAAATTAGCTGTCCCGACCTATATATGTAATATTATTAAACGGGACTGTCATTTGCATTTTGACATCAGTGACTATCCTTCCAACAACGTTTGGGGCATACTTCTAGTCAACAAAAAAGTGTTGGGCCTCATGAAAGATGAGAACAATGGCCGCATAATGACGGAGTTTGCTGGTTTGAGATCAAAAATGTATGCGTTAGGGTAGAGGGCAGGGATCAAACTAAAAAATCCAAGGGAGTGAAACAATAGATTGTGAAGAATAGAATTACTTTTGATGATTATGTTGAGTGTTTAAACGCTAACTGTGAGAAAATTGTAACCCAAAATTTAGTTCGATCTCAAAACATGAAATTAACACAATAACTCAATCAAAAATTGCTTTAAGTCCACACGATGATAAAAGATATATACTTAAAGATAACAATGAAACGATACCGTGGGGTTATTACCGTATAACAGAAATAGATTGATGTAAATATAAGAAAATAATGTAAATTAGATTAGGACATCACATGGAAAATAAAAGAATTTTTATAACGTTTTTAAACTGTTTTATTTTAAAAATCCCTTATTATAAAAACATCGTCGTCAACATTATGCCTCACATGTTTCCAGAGTTGTTAGATTTGGGCACCAGATATTTCCAACAAGTAGCATTTTGCTTTGTTGCAATGCTTAAACTTGTATACATATGTAGTTTACGGTAGCATAAGTATCATCACCCCATCTTAATCCATAAAAGCTGTTTCTTTTCTGCTCAAATTAAGTTCTTATAGGAAAAGGTGGTTTAAATACAAGCATAATGTTGAAGTTGGTTTTCACTTCTTAAAATCGCCACACTGTTTTTGTTTGAATCTTTCAACATCAATGATGACTGACATTCTGGTTGAGTTTTTTATTTTCTCTGGTTAAAAGGAACGTATTCAACAACCCTATCGTGAAGAAGCAAAAGCTATGTAGTCATATTATCAACTGTGCTAAATTCTAATTTTATATTTACATGTTTCTAAAGCCGGGTGTTTCATCTTCTTTTTGTTTAATAAATTTTAAGTTGCAGTCTTCATCCATCGCATACACAGCATTGTTGATCTGTATAATTTCAACATCCGATTGTGGTTGCAGTGGTTGCAGATTTTCAAAAAAGAATTTAACGAAACACATATTCAATACGATAGCATCTTTTCCTGCTTCAATTTCACTTATATTCTGTATGATAGTTCGTGTAATTATGTTTAGATATTCTTGTTTAATGTTCTTATTATTCAGCTTTGTAGTAAATTTTATTGTTTCAAGTTTGCACTCATTATTTCGATTGATATAGTTGAAACGTTCAACAGTTCTAACGGGTTTATCGTTTTTATTTTCCGGTAAATTTAAATAGTGATTTTCAAACTCATTGAAGTAATACTCTTCTAATAAAAACTTTTGCGCACTTAGGCCAAAAGGTTGTTGATTATGTGCCGCTAATATCATTTCTTCAAATTTTGGGATAAATTGTATGTTAAAAGTAGGCTGCTCTGACATTTCCCTTAGGTTCGTTGGTGTTTTTACAGCTATTATTTTGATGTCTTCTTAAACATCCAGCTCTTGAGAACTGTTTTTCACATTTTATGCAGTTGCAGCTTTTCATGTCGTTAATTGTTTAAAAGCTCAACTCTAAATGAGGTATGTTAATGGTATCAACTCCTTTTATAAGCTTAGAAACGGTTAAAGTAAATTTAAAAATATTGTAAATAAGAGAATGTTTATAATGTATTTAAATCTATGTTTTATTTTAAAACCCTAATATAACTAGCCCATCTACATATCTGAAGTTTTGCAAAACATTTAAAAACTGTTGCGAGTTTGTTAAATATTTGGTGGGCCATTTAAAAATAAAGCGGATTAATATAATAAACTGGAGCATTTAATTCGATATATAGACAGATATTATAAAAGTCTACCGACAAGTAATCATAAATTTTACAAATAATTTGGAAAACCGCTTCAAAATTTAACAATTTTTCTGAAATAAATAGGAATTTCAATATTTTAAACTGATTTTTGGAAATACTGGAAACATTACGAGTTTCTACTAACTGATTCAGAATAGAAAACAAAACAAAATCTGTCAAAAAAAATTTCCTGGTTTTATTTCATCAAATTTAGTGCATTTATTTGTTTAACATACAATTTTATTTGATAATCAGTTGGTGGGTAGCTGCCATGTTATACATATTATTATATTAGCATATTTTGAATATTTATTTCAATAAACTTTTCCAGTTTTTCAAATCTTTTTACGATTATTTCATTTTACTTTCATTTAGTTTAGGTTTATTTGTTGTTTTACTCTAGATATAATACTTATCTATCTGAATTGCGAATAAGAAACAGGCGGCTGGTTTTGAACCTTTTACGATTTCCTTGTAGTTTGTGCAATTTGTTTTTACATTTAATGATTTTTGTAATTTGTTTTCGGAATTTTATGAAGTTTTGAAATATTTACGTTTTTT